>JANJGN010002293.1:0-77795 GCA_026770705.1 Isurus oxyrinchus
CACCCCAAAAACAGAATAAAACTGTGCCCTCACACCAGAAACAGAATAAAACTATACCCTCACACCTACAATAGATTAAAACAGTACCCTCAGAACTGAGATACATTAAAACTGTCCACTCACCCCAATAACAGAACAAAACTGTACCTTCATCCACAAAAAAAGGATAAAACTGTGTCCACACAGCCAAAAACAGAATAAAACTGTACCCTCACCCCCAAAACAGAATAAAACTGTACCCTAATCTCCCAAAAGCAGAATAAAACTGTACCCTCACACCTAAAATAGAATCAGACTATACCCTCACACCCAAAAACAGAATAAAACTGTACCCTAATCTCCCAAAAGCAGAATAAAACTGTACTCTCACACCTAAAATAGAATCAAACTATACCCTCACCCCAATAACTGCAGAAAACAGTACCCCCTCACCCCCAAAACAGAATAAAACTGTACCATCACACACAAAACAGAATACAAATGTACCCTCACCCCAAAAACAGAATAAAGCTGTGCCCTCACACCAGAAACAGAATACAACTGTACCCTCACACCTACAATAGATTAAAACAGTACCCTCAACACTAAGATACATTAAAACTGTCCCCTCACCCCAATAACAGAACAAAACTGTACCTTCATCCCCAAAAACAGGATAAAACCGTGCCCACACACCCAAAAACAGAATAAAACTGCACCCTCACACCTAAAATAGAATAAAACTGTACCCTCACCCCAATAACTGCAGAAAAAGGTACCCTCACCCCCAAAACAGAATAAAACTGTACCCTCACCCCCCAAAACAGAATAAAACTGGACCATCACACACGAAACAGAATACAACTGTACCCTCACCCCATAAACAGAATAAAACTGTACCCTCACACCAATAACAGAATAAAACTGTACCCTCACCCCCAAAAACAGGATAAAACTATACCCTCACCCCTAAAATAGATTCAAACTGTACTCTCACCCCTGAAATAGATTAAAACTGTCCCCTCACCCCAATAACAGAATAAAACTGCACCCTCACTCCTAAAACAGAATAAAACTGTACCCTCATCCACAAAGACAGGATAAAACTGTGCCCTCACACCCAAAAACAGAATAAAACTACGTTCACACCTAAAATAGAATAAAACAGTTGCCTCACCCCCAAAACAGAATAAAACTGTACCCTCACCCCCAAAAACAGAATAAAACTGTACCATCACACACGAAACAGAATACAACTGTACCCTCACCCCAAAAACAGAATAAAACTGTACCCTCACACCCAAAAGCAGAATAAAACTGTAACCTAACACATAGAATAGAATAAAACTGTACCCTCACCCCAATAACTGCAGAAAACAGTACCCTCACCCCCAAAACAGAATAAAACTGTACCCTCACCCCCAAAAACAGAATAAAACTGTACCATCACACACGAAACAGAATACAACTGTACCCTCACCCCAAAAACAGAATAAAACTGTACCCTCAAACCCAAAAGCAGAATAAAACTGTAACCTAACACATAGAACAGAATAAAACTGTACCCTCACCCCAATAACTGCAGAAAACAGTACCCTTACCCCCAAAACAGAATAAAACTGTACCCTCACCCCAAAAACAGAATAAAACTGTACCATCACACACGAAACACAATACAACTGTACCCTCACCCCAAAAAAGAATAAAACTGTACCCTAAACTCTAAAAACAGAATAAAAATGTACCCTCACCCAAAAAACAGAATAAAACTGTACCCTTAACCCTGAAAACAGAATAAATCTGTACCCTCACCCCCAAAAAAGAATAAAACTATACCCTCAGACCCAAAAACAGAACAAAACTATACCCTCACACCCAAAACAGAATAAAACTGTACCCTTACACCTAAAATAGAATAAAACTGTACCCTCACCCCAATAACTGCAGAAAACGGTACCCTCACCACCAAAACAGAATAAAACTGTACCCTCACCCCCAAAAACAGAATAAAACTGTACCATGACACACGAAACAGAATACAACTGTACCCTCACCCCATAAACAGAATACTCAAGAGTCTAAAAACAGAATAAAACAGTAGCGTGACCCCTGAAAACGGAAAAAAATCTGCACCCTCAACCCCAAAAACAGAATAAGAATTTACCATCATCCCTAAAACAGAATAAAACTGTACCCTCACATCAATAACAGAATAAAATTGTACCCTCACCCCCAAAAACAGGATAAAACTATACCTTCAGCCTGAAAATAGATTCAAACTGAACTCTCACCCCTAAAATAGAATCAAACTATACCCTCAACCCAATAACAGAATAAAACTGCACCCTCACTCCTAAAACAGAATAAAACTATACCCTCATCCCCCAAAACAGGATAAAACTGTGCCTGCACACCCAAAAAGAGAATAAAACTGTACCCTCACATCAATAACAGAATAAAACTGTACCCTCACCACCACAAACAGGATAAAACTATACCTTCACCCCTAAAAAAGATTCAAACTGAACTCTCACCCCTAAAATAGATTAAAACTGTCCCCTCACCCCAATAACAGAGTAAAACTGCACCCTCACTCCTAAAACAGAATAAAACTATACCCTCATCCACAAAGACAGGATAAAACTGTGCCCTCACACCCAAAAACAGAATAAAACTGTGCCCTCACAACTAAAATAGAATAAAACTGTACCCTCACCCCAATAACAGCAGCAAACTGTACCCTCACCCCTAAACAGAATAAAACTGTACTCTCACCCATAAAACAGAATAAAAGTGTACCCTAACCACTAAAAACAGAATTAAACTGTACCATCACCTGAAAACAGAATATACCTGTACCCTAAAACCCAAAACAGAATAAAACTGTACCCTCAACTCTAAATCAGAATAAAATTGTACCCTCACGCATAAAACAGAATAAACTGTACCATCACCCCTAAAACAGAATAAAACTGTATCCACAAATACAAAGACGGATTAAAACTGTTCCCTCACCTCTAAAAACAGAATACAAATGTAACCCTAACCCTCAGCCCCAAAAACAGAATAAAACTGTACCCTCAACCCTGAAAACAAAATAAATCTGTACCCTCACCCCCCAAAACAGAATAAAACTGTACCCTCACCCCAAAAACAGAATTAAGCTGTGCCCTCACACCAGAAACAGAATAAATCTGTACCCTCACCCCAATAAGAGAACAAAACATAACCCTCATCCACAAAAACAGAATAAAACTGTGCCCTCACACACAAAAACAGGATAAAACTATACCCTCACCCCTAAAGTAGATTCAAACTGTACTGTCACCCCTGAAATAGATTAAAGCTGTCCCCTCACCCCAATAACAGAAGAAAACTACACCCTTACTCCTAAAACAGAATAAAACTGTACCCTCACACCCAAAAACAGGATCAAACTGTGCCCTCAGACCCAAAAATAGAATAAAACTACCCTCACACCTAAAATAGACGAAAAAAGTACCCTCAACCCTATAACAGCAGAAAACTGTACCCTCACCCCCAAAACAGAATAAAACTGTACCCTCAACCCCAAAACAGAATAAAACTGTACCCTCACCCCCAAAACAGAATAAAACTGTACCCTCAACCCAAAAACAGAATTAAACTGTACCCTCACCCCCAAAACAGAATAAAACTGTATCCTCAACACAAAAACAGAATTAAACTGTGCCCTCACACCAGAAACTGAATAAAACTGTACCATCACCCCTAAAACAGAATAAAACTGTATCCACAAATACAAAGACGGATTAAAACTGTTCCCTCACCTCTAAAAACAGAATACAAATGTAACCCTAACCCTCAGCCCCAAAAACAGAATAAAACTGTATCCTCAACCCTGAAAACAAAATAAATCTGTACCCTCAACCCCAAAACAGAATAAAACTGTACCCTCACCCCAAAAACAGAATTAAACTGTGCCCTCACACCAATAAGAGAACAAAACATAACCCTCATCCCCAAAAACAGAATAAAGCTGTACCCTCAACCCCAAAACAGAATAAAACTGTACCCTAATTTCCCAAAAGCAGAATAAAACTGTACCCTCACACTTAAAATAGAATCAAACTATACCCTCACCCCAATAACAGCAGAAAACCATACCCTCACACCAAAAACAGAATAAAACTGTATCCTCACACCCAAAAACAGAATAAAACTGCACCCTCACCCCCAAAACAGAATAAAACTGTACCCTAATCCCCCAAAACAGAATAAAACTGTAACCTAACACATAGAATAGAATAAAACTGTACCCTCACCCCAATAACTGCAGAAAACAGTACCCTCACCCCCAAAACAGAATAAAACTGTATCCTGACCCCCAAAAACAGAATAAAACTGTAACATCACACACGAAACAGAATACAACTGTAACCTCACCCCAAAAATAGAATAAAACTGTACCCTCACCCCAATAACTGCAGAAAACGGTACCCTCACCCCCAAAACTGAATAAAACTGTACCCTCAACCCAAAAAACAGAATAAAACTGGACCATCACACACGAAACAGAATACAACTGTACCCTCACCCCATAAACAGAATAAAACTGTACCCTAAACTCTAAAAACAGAATAAAACTGTAACCTCAACCCGAAAAACAGAATAAAACTCTACCCTCAAACACGAAACAGAATACATCTGTACCCTCACCCCCCAAAAAAATAAAACTGTACCCAAAACTCTAAAAACAGAATAAGAATTTACCATCATCCCTAAAACAGAATAAAACTGTACCCTCACATCAATAACAGAATAAAATTGTACCCTCACCCCCAAAAACAGGATAAAACTATACCTTCAGCCTTAAAATAGATTCAAACTGAACTCTCACCCCTAAAATAGATTAAACCTGTCCCCTCACCCCAATAACAGAATAAAACTGCACCCTCACTCCTAAAACAGAATAAAACTATACCCTCATCCCCCAAAACAGGATAAAACTGTGCCTGCACACCCAAAAAGAGAATAAAACTGTACCCTCACATCAATAACAGAATAAAACTGTACCCTCACCACCACAAACAGGATAAAACTATACCTTCACCCCTAAAAAAGATTCAAACTGAACTCTCACCCCTAAAATAGATTAAAACTGTCCCCTCACCCCAATAACAAAGTAAAACTGCACCCTCACTCCTAAAACAGAATAAAACTATACCCTCATCCACAAAGACAGGATAAAACTGTGCCCTCACACCCAAAAACAGAATAAAACTACGCTCACACCTAAAATAGAATAAAACTGTACCCTCACCCCAATAACAGCAGCAAACTGTACCCTCACCGCTAAAACAGAATAAAACTGTACCCTCAAACCTAAATCAGAATAAAACTGTACTCTCACCCATAAAACAGAATAAAAGTGTACCCTAACCACTAAAAACAGAATTAAACTGTACCATCACCTGAAAACAGAATATACCTGTACCCTAACACCCAAAACAGAATAAAAGTGTACCTTCAACTCTAAATCAGAATAAAATTGTACCCTCACGCATAAAACAGAATAAACTGTACCATCAATCCTAAAACAGAATAAAACTGTATCCACAAATACAAAGACGGATTAAAACTGTTCCCACACCTCTAAAAACAGAATACAAATGTAACCCTAACCCTCAGCCCCAAAAACAGAATAAAACTGTACCCTCATCCACAAAAACAGCATAAAACTGTGCCCTCACACCCAAAACAGAATAAAACTGTACCCTCACCCCCAAAACAGAATTAAACTGTACCCTCACCCCCAAAACAGAATAAAACTGTACTCTCACCCCAAAAAACAGAATAAAACTGTACCCTCAACCCTGAAAACAAAATAAATCTGTACCCTCACACCCAAAACAGAATAAAACTGTACCCTCACCCCGAAAACAGAATAAAACTGTGCCCTCACACCAGAAACAGAATAAAACTGTACCCTCACACCTACAATACATTAAAACAGTACCCTCACCACTAAGATACATTAAAACTGTCCCCTCACCCCAATAACAGAACAAAACTGTACCTTCATCCTCAAAAAAAGGATAAAACTGTGTCCACACAGCCAAAAACAGAATAAAACTGTACCCTCACCCCCAAAACAGAATAAAACTGTACCCTAATCTCCCAAAAGCAGAATAAAACTGTACCCTCACAACTAAAATAGAATCAGACTATACCCTCACACCCAAAAACAGAATAAAACTGTACCTTACTCTCCCAAAAGCAGAATAAAACTCTACCCTCACACCTAAAATAGAATCAAACTATACCCTCACCCAATAACAGCAGAAAACAATATCCTGACCCCAAAAACAGAATTAAACTGTACCCTCACACCCAAAAACAGAATAAAACTGCACCCTCACCCCCAAAACAGAATAAAACTCTACCCTAATCCCCCAAAAGCAGAATAAAACTGTACCCTCACAGCTAAAATAGAATCAAACTATACCCTCACACCCAAAAACAGAATAAAACTGTAACTTAATCTCCCAAAAGCAGAATAAAACTGTACCCTCACACCTAAAATAGAATCAAACTATACCCTCACCCCATTAACAGCAGAAAACTGTACCCTCACCCCAAAAACAGAATAAAACTGTACCCTCACACCCAAAAGCAGAATAAAACTGTAACCTAACACATAGAATAGAATAAAACTGTACCCTCACCCCAATAACTGCAGAAAACAGTACCCTCACCCCCAAAACAGAATAAAACTGTACCATCACCCCCCAAAACAGAATAAAACTGTACCATCACACACGAAACAGAATACAACTGTACTCTCACCACAAAAAAGAATAAAACTGTACCATAAACTCTAAAAACAGAATAAAACTGTACCCTCACCCCAAAAAACAGAATAAAACTGTACCCTCAACCCTGAAAACAGAATAAATCTGTACCCTCACACCCAAAACAGAATAAAACTGTACCCTCACCCCAAAAACAGAATAAAACTGTACCCTCAAACCTACAATAGATTAAAACTGTACCCTCACCACTAAGATAGATTAAAACTGTCCCCTCACCCCAATAACAGAACAAAACTGTACCTTCATCCCCAAAAACAGGATAAAACTGTGCCCACACACCCAAAAACAGAATAAAACTGTACCCTCACACCCAAAAACAGAACCAAACTGTACCCTCACACCCAAAACAGAATAAAACTGCACCCTCACACCTAAAATAGAATAAAACTGTACCCTCACCCCAATAACTGCAGAAAAAGGTACCCTCACCCCCAAAACAGAATAAAACTGTACCCTCACCCCCCAAAACAGAATAAAACTGGACCATCACACACGAAACAGAATACAACTGTACCCTCACCCCATAAACAGAATAAAACTGTACCCTCACACCAATAACAGAATAAAACTGTACCCTCACCCCCAAAAACAGGATAAAACTATACCCTCACCCCTAAAATAGATTCAAACTGAACTCTCACCCCTGAAATAGATTAAAACTGTCCCCTCACCCCAATAACAGAGTAAAACTGCACCCTCACTCCTAAAACAGAATAGAACTATACCCTCATCCCCAAAGACAGGATAAAACTGTACCCTCACACCCAAAAACAGAATAAAACTACGTTCACACCTAAAATAGAATAAAACAGTTGCCTCACCCCCAAAACAGAATAAAACTGTACCCTCACCCCCAAAAACAGAATAAAACTGTACCATCACACACGAAACAGAATACAACTGTACCCTCACCCCAAAAACAGAATAAAACTGTACCCTCACACCCAAAAGCAGAATAAAACTGTAACCTAACACATAGAATAGAATAAAACTGTACCCTCACCCCAATAACTGCAGAAAACAGTACCCTCACCCCCAAAACAGAATAAAACTGTACCCTCACCCCCAAAAACAGAATAAAACTGTACCATCACACACGAAACAGAATACAACTGTACCCTCACCCCAAAAACAGAATAAAACTGTACCCTCAAACCCAAAAGCAGAATAAAACTGTAACCTAACACATAGAACAGAATAAAACTGTACCCTCACCCCAATAACTGCAGAAAACAGTACCCTTACCCCCAAAACAGAATAAAACTGTAACCTCACCCCAAAAACAGAATAAAACTGTACCATCACACACGAAACACAATACAACTGTACCCTCACCCCAAAAAAGAATAAAACTGTACCCTAAACTCTAAAAACAGAATAAAAATGTACCCTCACCCAAAAAACAGAATAAAACTGTACCCTCAACCCTGAAAACAGAATAAATCTGTACCCTCACCCCCAAAAAAGAATAAAACTATACCCTCAGACCCAAAAACAGAACAAAACTATACCCTCACACCCAAAACAGAATAAAACTGTACCCTTACACCTAAAATAGAATAAAACTGTACCCTCACCCCAATAACTGCAGAAAACGGTACCCTCACCACCAAAACAGAATAAAACTGTACCCTCACCCCCAAAAACAGAATAAAACTGTACCATGACACACGAAACAGAATACAACTGTACCCTCACCCCATAAACAGAATACTCAAGAGTCTAAAAACAGAATAAAACAGTAGCGTGACCCCTGAAAACGGAAAAAATCTGCACCCTCAACCCCAAAAACAGAATAAGAATTTACCATCATCCCTAAAACAGAATAAAACTGTACCCTCACATCAATAACAGAATAAAATTGTACCCTCACCCCCAAAAACAGGATAAAACTATACCTTCAGCCTTAAAATAGATTCAAACTGAACTCTCACCCCTAAAATAGAATCAAACTATACCCTCAACCCAATAACAGAATAAAACTGCACCCTCACTCCTAAAACAGAATAAAACTATACCCTCATCCCCCAAAACAGGATAAAACTGTGCCTGCACACCCAAAAAGAGAATAAAACTGTACCCTCACACCAATAACAGAATAAAACTGTACCCTCACCACCACAAACAGGATAAAACTATACCTTCACCCCTAAAAAAGATTCAAACTGAACTCTCACCCCTAAAATAGATTAAAACTGTCCCCTCACCCCAATAACAGAGTAAAACTGCACCCTCACTCCTAAAACAGAATAAAACTATACCCTCATCCACAAAGACAGGATAAAACTGTGCCCTCACACCCAAAAACAGAATAAAACTACGCTCACACCTAAAATAGAATAAAACTGTACCCTCACCCCAATAACAGCAGCAAACTGTACCCTCACCGCTAAAACAGAATAAAACTGTACCCTCAAACCTAAATCAGAATAAAACTGTACTCTCACCCATAAAACAGAATAAAAGTGTACCCTAACCACTAAAAACAGAATTAAACTGTACCATCACCTGAAAACAGAATATACCTGTACCCTAACACCCAAAACAGAATAAAAGTGTACCTTCAACTCTAAATCAGAATAAAATTGTACCCTCATGCATAAAACAGAATAAACTGTACCATCAATCCTAAAACAGAATAAAACTGTATCCACAAATACAAAGACGGATTAAAACTGTTCCCTCACCTCTAAAAACAGAATACAAATGTAACCCTAACCCTCAGCCCCAAAAACAGAATAAAACTGTACCCTCAACCCTGAAAACAAAATAAATCTGTACCCTCAACCCCAAAACAGAATAAAACTGTACCCTCACCCCAAAAACAGAATTAAACTGTGCCCTCACACCAATAAGAGAACAAAACATAACCCTCATCCACAAAAACAGAATAAAACTGCACCCTCACCCCCAAAACAGAATAAAACTGTACCCTAATCCCCCAAAACAGAATAAAACTGTAACCTAACACATAGAATAGAATAAAACTGTACCCTCACCCCAATAACTGCAGAAAACAGTACCCTCACCCCCAAAACAGAATAAAACTGTACCCTCACCCCCAAAAACAGAATAAAACTGTACCATCACACACGAAACAGAATACAACTGTACCCTCACCCCAAAAACAGAATAAAACTGTACCCTCAAACCCAAAAGCAGAATAAAACTGTAACCTAACACATAGAACAGAATAAAACTGTACCCTCACCCCAATAACTGCAGAAAACAGTACCCTTACCCCCAAAACAGAATAAAACTGTAACCTCACCCCAAAAACAGAATAAAACTGTACCATCACACACGAAACACAATACAACTGTACCCTCACCCCAAAAAAGAATAAAACTGTACCCTAAACTCTAAAAACAGAATAAAAATGTACCCTCACCCAAAAAACAGAATAAAACTGTACCCTCAACCCTGAAAACAGAATAAATCTGTACCCTCACCCCCAAAAAAGAATAAAACTATACCCTCAGACCCAAAAACAGAACAAAACTATACCCTCACACCCAAAACAGAATAAAACTGTACCCTTACACCTAAAATAGAATAAAACTGTACCCTCACCCCAATAACTGCAGAAAACGGTACCCTCACCACCAAAACAGAATAAAACTGTACCCTCACCCCCCAAAAACAGAATAAAACTGTACCATGACACACGAAACAGAATACAACTGTACCCTCACCCCATAAACAGAATACTCAAGAGTCTAAAAACAGAATAAAACAGTAGCGTGACCCCTGAAAACGGAAAAAATCTGCACCCTCAACCCCAAAAACAGAATAAGAATTTACCATCATCCCTAAAACAGAATAAAACTGTACCCTCACATCAATAACAGAATAAAATTGTACCCTCACCCCCAAAAACAGGATAAAACTATACCTTCAGCCTTAAAATAGATTCAAACTGAACTCTCACCCCTAAAATAGAATCAAACTATACCCTCAACCCAATAACAGAATAAAACTGCACCCTCACTCCTAAAACAGAATAAAACTATACCCTCATCCCCCAAAACAGGATAAAACTGTGCCTGCACACCCAAAAAGAGAATAAAACTGTACCCTCACACCAATAACAGAATAAAACTGTACCCTCACCACCACAAACAGGATAAAACTATACCTTCACCCCTAAAAAAGATTCAAACTGAACTCTCACCCCTAAAATAGATTAAAACTGTCCCCTCACCCCAATAACAGAGTAAAACTGCACCCTCACTCCTAAAACAGAATAAAACTATACCCTCATCCACAAAGACAGGATAAAACTGTGCCCTCACACCCAAAAACAGAATAAAACTACGCTCACACCTAAAATAGAATAAAACTGTACCCTCACCCCAATAACAGCAGCAAACTGTACCCTCACCGCTAAAACAGAATAAAACTGTACCCTCAAACCTAAATCAGAATAAAACTGTACTCTCACCCATAAAACAGAATAAAAGTGTACCCTAACCACTAAAAACAGAATTAAACTGTACCATCACCTGAAAACAGAATATACCTGTACCCTAACACCCAAAACAGAATAAAAGTGTACCTTCAACTCTAAATCAGAATAAAATTGTACCCTCATGCATAAAACAGAATAAACTGTACCATCAATCCTAAAACAGAATAAAACTGTATCCACAAATACAAAGACGGATTAAAACTGTTCCCTCACCTCTAAAAACAGAATACAAATGTAACCCTAACCCTCAGCCCCAAAAACAGAATAAAACTGTACCCTCAACCCTGAAAACAAAATAAATCTGTACCCTCAACCCCAAAACAGAATAAAACTGTACCCTCACCCCAAAAACAGAATTAAACTGTGCCCTCACACCAATAAGAGAACAAAACATAACCCTCATCCACAAAAACAGAATAAAACTGCACCTTCACCCCCAAAACAGAATAAAACTGTACCCTAATCCCCCAAAACAGAATAAATCTGTACCCTCACAACCTAAAATAGAATCAAACTATACCCTCACCCCAATAACAGCAGAAAACTGTACCCTCACCCCAAAAACAGAATAAAACTGTACCCTCACACCCAAAAGCAGAATAAAACTGTAACCTAACACATAGAATAGAATAAAACTGTACCCTCACCCCAATAACTGCAGAAAACAGTACCCTCACCCCCAAAACAGAATAAAACTGTATCCTGACCCCCAAAAACAGAATAAAACTGTAACATCACACACGAAACAGAATACAACTGTACCCTCGCCCCAAAAATAGAATAAAACTGTACCCTCACCCCAATAACTGCAGAAAACGGTACCCTCACCCCCAAAACTGAATAAAACTGTACCCTCACCCCAAAAAACAGAATAAAACTGGACCATCACACATGAAACAGAATACAACTGTACCCTCACCCCATAAACAGAATAAAACTGTACTCTAAACTCTAAAAACAGAATAAAACTGTAACCTCAACCCGAAAAACAGAATAAAACTCTACCGTCACACACGAAACAGAGTACATCTGTACCCTCACCCCCCAAAAAAATAAAACTGTACTCAAAACTCTAAAAACAGAATATAACTGTACCCTCAACCCCAAAAACAGAATAAGAATTTACCATCATCCCTAAAACAGAATAAAACTGTACCCTCACATCAATAACAGAATAAAATTGTACCCTCACCCCCAAAAACAGGATAAAACTATACCTTCAGCCTTAAAATAGATTCAAACTGAACTCTCACCCCTAAAATAGATTAAACCTGTCCCCTCACCCCAATAACAGAATAAAACTGCACCCTCACTCCTAAAACAGAATAAAACTATACCCTCATCCCCCAAAACAGGATAAAACTGTGCCTGCACACCCAAAAAGAGAATAAAACTGTACCCTCACATCAATAACAGAATAAAACTGTACCCTCACCACCACAAACAGGATAAAACTATACCTTCACCCCTAAAAAAGATTCAAACTGAACTCTCACCCCTAAAATAGATTAAAACTGTCCCCTCACCCCAATAACAAAGTAAAACTGCACCCTCACTCCTAAAACAGAATAAAACTATACCCTCATCCACAAAGACAGGATAAAACTGTGCCCTCACACCCAAAAACAGAATAAAACTACGCTCACACCTAAAATAGAATAAAACTGTACCCTCACCCCAATAACAGCAGCAAACTGTACCCTCACCGCTAAAACAGAATAAAACTGTACCCTCAAACCTAAATCAGAATAAAACTGTACTCTCACCCATAAAACAGAATAAAAGTGTACCCTAACCACTAAAAACAGAATTAAACTGTACCATCACCTGAAAACAGAATATACCTGTACCCTAACACCCAAAACAGAATAAAAGTGTACCTTCAACTCTAAATCAGAATAAAATTGTACCCTCACGCATAAAACAGAATAAACTGTACCATCAATCCTAAAACAGAATAAAACTGTATCCACAAATACAAAGACGGATTAAAACTGTTCCCACACCTCTAAAAACAGAATACAAATGTAACCCTAACCCTCAGCCCCAAAAACAGAATAAAACTGTACCCTCATCCACAAAAACAGCATAAAACTGTGCCCTCACACCCAAAACAGAATAAAACTGTACCCTCACCCCCAAAACAGAATTAAACTGTACCCTCACCCCCAAAACAGAATAAAACTGTACTCTCACCCCAAAAAACAGAATAAAACTGTACCCTCAACCCTGAAAACAAAATAAATCTGTACCCTCACACCCAAAACAGAATAAAACTGTACCCTCACCCCGAAAACAGAATAAAACTGTGCCCTCACACCAGAAACAGAATAAAACTGTACCCTCACACCTACAATACATTAAAACAGTACCCTCACCACTAAGATACATTAAAACTGTCCCCTCACCCCAATAACAGAACAAAACTGTACCTTCATCCTCAAAAAAAGGATAAAACTGTGTCCACACAGCCAAAAACAGAATAAAACTGTACCCTCACCCCCAAAACAGAATAAAACTGTACCCTAATCTCCCAAAAGCAGAATAAAACTGTACCCTCACAACTAAAATAGAATCAGACTATACCCTCACACCCAAAAACAGAATAAAACTGTACCTTACTCTCCCAAAAGCAGAATAAAACTGTACCCTCACACCTAAAATAGAATCAAACTATACCCTCACCCAATAACAGCAGAAAACAATATCCTGACCCCAAAAACAGAATTAAACTGTAACCTCACACCCAAAAACAGAATAAAACTGCACCCTCACCCCCAAAACAGAATAAAACTCTACCCTAATCCCCCAAAAGCAGAATAAAACTGTACCCTCACAGCTAAAATAGAATCAAACTATACCCTCACACCCAAAAACAGAATAAAACTGTAACTTAATCTCCCAAAAGCAGAATAAAACTGTACCCTCACACCTAAAATAGAATCAAACTATACCCTCACCCCATTAACAGCAGAAAACTGTACCCTCACCCCAAAAACAGAATAAAACTGTACCCTCACACCCAAAAGCAGAATAAAACTGTAACCTAACACATAGAATAGAATAAAACTGTACCCTCACCCCAATAACTGCAGAAAAACAGTACCCTCACCCCCAAAACAGAATAAAACTGTACCCTCACCCCCCAAAACAGAATAAAACTGTACCATCACACACGAAACAGAATACAACTGTACTCTCACCACAAAAAAGAATAAAACTGTACCATAAACTCTAAAAACAGAATAAAACTGTACCCTCACCCCAAAAAACAGAATAAAACTGTACCCTCAACCCTGAAAACAGAATAAATCTGTACCCTCACACCCAAAACAGAATAAAACTGTACCCTCACCCCAAAAACAGAATAAAACTGTACCTCAAACCTACAATAGATTAAAACTGTACCCTCACCACTAAGATAGATTAAAACTGTCCCCTCACCCCAATAACAGAACAAAACTGTACCTTCATCCCCAAAAACAGGATAAAACTGTGCCCACACACCCAAAAACAGAATAAAACTGTACCCCTCACACCCAAAAACAGAACCAAACTGTACCCTCACACCCAAAACAGAATAAAACTGTACCCTCACACCTAAAATAGAATAAAACTGTACCCTCACCCCAATAACTGCAGAAAACGGTACCCTCACCCCCAAAACAGAATAAAACTGTACCCTCACCTCCAAAACAGAATAAAACTGGACCATCACACACGAAACAGTATACAACTGTACCCTCACCCCATAAACAGAATAAAACTGTACCCTCACACCAATAACAGAATAAAATTGTACCCTCACCCCAAAAACAGGATAAAACTATACCCCCACCCCTAAAATAGATTAAAACTGTCCCCTCACCCCAATAACAGAATAAAACTGCACCCTCACTCCTAAAACAGAATAAAACTATACCCTCATCCACAAAGACAGGATAAAACTGTGCCCTCACACCCAAAAAACAGAATAAAACTACGTTCACACCTAAAATAGAATAAAACTGTACCCTCACCCCAATAACAGCAGCAAACAGTACCCTCAACCCCAAAACTGAATAAAACTGTACCCTCACCCCCAAAACAGAATAAAACTGTACTATCACACACGAAACAGAATACAACTGTACCCTCACCCCATAAACAGAATAAAACTGTACCCTAAACTCTAAAAACAGAATAAAACTGTAATCTCAACCCGAAAAACAGAATAAAACTGTACCATCACACACGAAACAGAGTACATCTGTACCCTCACCCCCAAAAAAAATCTGTACCCTAAACTCTAAAAACAGAAGAAAACTGTACCCTCACTCCTAAAAACAGAATATAACTGTACCCTCAACCCCAAAAACAGAATAAAAATTTACCATCATCCCTAAAACAGAATAAAACTGTACCCTCACATCAATAACAGAATAAAACTGTACCCTCACCCCCAAAAACAGGATAAAACTATACCTTCAGCCTTAAAAGAGATTCAAACTGAACTCTCACCCCTAAAATAGAATCAAACTATACCCTCACCCCAAGAACAGAGTATAACTGCACCCTCACCCCTAAAACAGAATAAAACTGTACCCTAACCACTGAAAACAGAATAAAACTGTACCACCACCCTGAAAATAGAACATACCTATACCCTAACACCCAAAACAAAATAAAACTGGCCCCTCAAATCCAAATCAGAATAAAATTGTACCCTCACGCATAAAACAGATAAAACTGTACCGTCACCCCTAAAACAGAATAAAACTGTACCCTCACACCTAAAATAGAATAAAACTGTGCCCTCACACCAGAAACAGAATAAAACTGTACCCTCATCCCAATAAGAGAACAAAACATAACCCTCATCCCCAAAAACAGCATAAAAACTGTGCCCTCACACCCAAAAACAGAATAAAACTGTACCCTCACCCCCAAAACAGAATAAAACTGTACCCTAATCTCCCAAAAGCAGAATAAAACTGTACCCTCACACCTAAAATAGAATCAAACTATACCCTCACCCCAATAACAGCAGAAAACTGTACCCTCACCCCAAAAACAGAATAAAACTGTACCCTCACCCCAATAACAGCAGAAAACTGTACCCTCACCCCTAAAACAGAATAAAAACTGTTCCCTCACACCCTTAATCAGAATAAAACTGTACCCTTACCCCTAAAACAGAATAAAAGTGTACCCTAACCACTAAAAACAGAATAAGACTGTACCATCACCCTGAAAACAGAATATACCTGTACCCTAACACCCAAAAACAGAATAAAACTGTACCCTCAACTCTAAATCAGAATAAAATTGTACCCTCACGCATAAAGCAGAATAAACTGTACCATCACTCCTAAAACAGAATAAAACTGTATCCACAAATACAAAGACGGATTAAAACTGTTCCCTCACCTCTAAAAACAGAATACAAATGTAACCCTAACCCTCAGCCCCAAAAACAGAATAAAACTGTACCCTCAACCCTGAAAACAAAATAAATCTGTACCCTCACCCCCCAAAACAGAATAAAACTGTACCCTCACCCCCAAAACAGAATAAAACTGTGCCCTCACACCAGAAAGAGAATAAAACTGTACCCTCACCCCAATAAGAGAACAAAACATAACCCTCATCCACAAAAACAGGATAAAACTGTGCCCTCACACCCAAAAACAGAATAAAACTGTACCCTCACCCCCAAAACAGAATAAAACTGTACCCTAATTTCCCAAAGGCAGAATAAAACTGTACCCTCACACCTAAAATAGAATAAAACTGTACCCTCACCCCAATAACTGCAGAAAACGGTACCCTCTCCCCCAAAACAAAATAAAACTGTACCCTCACCCCCAAAAACAGAATAAAACTGGACCATCACACACGAAACAGTATACAACTGTACCCTCACCCCATAAACAGAATAAAACTGTACCCTCACACCAATAACAGAATAAAATTGTACCCTCACCCCCAAAAACAGGATAAAACTATACTCTCACCCCTAAAATAGATTAAAACTGTCCCCTCACCCCAAAAACAGAATAAAACTGCACCCTCACTCCTAAAACAGAATAAAACTATACCCTCATCCACAAAGACAGGATAAAACTGTGCCCTCACACCCAAAAACAGAATAAAACTACGTTCACACCTAAAATAGAATAAAACTGTACCCTCACCCCAATAACAGCAGCAAACAGTACCCTCACCCCCAAAACAGAATAAAACTGTACCCTCACCCCCATAAACAGAATAAAACTGTACCCTAAACTCTAAAAACAGAATAAAACTGTAACCTCAACCCGAAAAACAGAAAAAACTGTACCATCACACACGAAACAGAGTACATCTGTACCCTCACCCCAAAAAAAAACTGTACCCTAAACTCTAAAAACAGAATATAACTGTACCCTCAACCCCAAAAACAGAATAAAAATTTACCATCATCCCTAAAACAGAATAAAACTGTACCCTCACATCAATAACAGAATAAAACTGTACCCTCACCCCCAAAAACAGGATAAAACTATACCTTCAGCCTTAAAAGAGATTCAAACTGAACTCTCACCCCTGAAATAGAATCAAACTATACCCTCACCCCAAGAACAGAGTAAAACTGCACCCTCACCCCTAAAACAGAATAAAACTGTACCCTAACCACTGAAAACAGAATAAAACTGTACCCAAACCACTAAAAACAGAATAAAACTGTACCACCACCCTGAAAATAGAATATACCTATACCCTAACACCCAAAACAAAATAAAACTGTCCCCTCAAATCCAAATCAGAATAAAATTGTACCCTCACGCATAAAACAGAATAAAACTGTACCCTCACACCTAAAACAGAATAAAACTGTACCCTCACACCTAAAATAGAATAAAACTGTGCCCTCACACCAGAAAGAGAATAAAACTGTACCCTCATCCCAATAAGAGAACAAAACATAACCCTCATCCCCAAAAACAGCATAAAACTGTACCCTCACACCCAAAAACAGAATAAAACTGTACCCTCACCCCCAAAACAGAATAAAACTGTACCCTAATCCCCCAAAAGCAGAATAAAACTATAGCCTCACACCTAAAATAGAATAAAACTATACCCTCACCCCAATAACAGCAGCAAACTGTACCCTCACCCCAAAAACAGAATAAAACTGTACCCTCACACCCTTAATCAGAATAAAACTGTACCCTCACCCCTAAAACAGAATAAAAGTGTACCCTAACCACTAAAAACAGAATAAGACTGTACCATCACCCTGAAAACAGAATATACCTGTACCCTAACACCCAAAACAGAATAAAACTGTACCCTCAACTCTAAATCAGAATAAAATTGTACCCTCACGCATAAAGCAGAATAAACTGTACCATCACTCCTAAAACAGAATAAAACTGTATCCACAAATACAAAGACGGATTAAAACTGTTCCCTCAACTCTAAAAACAGAATACAAATGTAACCCTAACCCTCAACCCTGAAAACAAAATAAAACTGTACCCTCACCCCCAAAACAGAATAAAACTGTACCCTCACCCCAAAAACAGAATAAAACTGTACCCTCACCCCAAAAACAGAATTAAACTGTGCCCTCACACCAGAAACAGAATAAAACTTTACCCTCAACCCTGAAAACAGAATAAATCTGTACCCTCACCCCCAAAACAGAATAAAACTATACCCTCACCCCAAAAACAGAATAAAACTGTGCCCTCACACCAGAAACAGAATAAAACTATACCCTCACACCTACAATAGATTAAAACAGTACCCTCACCACTAAGATACATTAAAACTGTCCCCCTCACCCCAATAACAGAACAAAACTGTACCTTCATCCTCCACAAAAGGATAAAACTGTGTCCACACAGCCAAAAACAGAATAAAACTGTACCCTCACACCCAAAAACAGAACAAAACTGTACCCTAATCTCCCAAAAGCAGAATAAAACTGTACCCTCACACCTAAAATAGAATCAAAATATACCCTCACCCCAATAACAGCAGAAAACTATACCCTCACCCCAAAAACAGAATAAAACTGTACCCTAATCTCCCAAAAGCAGAATAAAACTGTAACCTAACACATAGAATAGAACAAAACTGTACCCTCACCCCAATAACTGCAGAAAACAGTACCCTCACCCCCAAAACAGAATAAAACTGTACCCTCACCCCCAAAAACAGAATAAAACTGCACCATCACACACGAAACAGAATACAACTGTACCCTCACCCCAAAAAAGAATAAAAATGTACCATAAACTCTAAAAACAGAATAAAACTGTACTCTCACCCCAAAAAACAGAATAAAACTGTACCCTCACCCCCAAAACAGAATAAAACTGTACCCTCACCCCCAAAAACAGAATAAAACTGTACCCTCACCCCAAAAACAGAATAAAATTGTGCCCTCACACCAGAAACAGAATAAAACTGTACCCTCACACTTACAATAGATTAAAACAGTACCCTCACCACTAAGATACATTAAAACTGTCCCCCTCACCCCTATAACAGAACAAACCTGTACCTTCATCCCCAAAAACAGGATAAAACTGTACCCTCACACCCAAAAGCAGAATAAAACTGTAACCTAACACATAGAATAGAATAAAACTGTACGCTCACCCCAATAACTGCAGAAAACAGTACCCTCACCCCCAAAACAGAATAAAACTGTATCCTGACCCCCAAAAACAGAATAAAACTGTAACATCACACACGAAACAGAATACAACTGTACCCTCACCCCCAAAAAAGAATAAAACTGTACCCTAAAGTCTAAAAACAGAATAAAACTGTACCCTCACCCCAAAAAACAGAATAAAACTGTACCCTCAACCCTGAAAACAGAATAAATCTGCACTCTCACCCCCAAAACAGAATACAACTGTGCCCACACACCAGAAACAGAATAAAACTGTACCCTCACACCTAAAATAGATTAAAACAGTACTTTCACCACTAAGATAAATTAAAACTGTCCCCTCACCCCAATAACAGAACAAAACTGTACCTGAATCCTAAAAAAACAGTATAAAACTGTGCCCACACACCCAAAAACAGAATAAAACTGTACCCTCACACCCAAAAACAGAACAAAACTGTACCCTCACACCCAAAACAGAATAAAACTGTACGCTCACACCTAAAATAGAATAAAACTGTACCCTCACCCCAATAACTGCAGAAAACGGTACCTTCACCCCCAAAAACAGAATAAAACTGTACCATCACACACGAAACAGAATACAACAGTACCCTCACCCCATAAACAAAATAAAACTCTACCCTAAACTCTAAAAGCAGAATAAAACTGTAACCTCAACCCAAAAAACAGAATAAAACTGTACCATCACATACGAAACAGAGTAGATCTGTACCCTCACCCCAAAAAAAAGAATAAAACTGTACCCAAACTCTAAAAACAGAATAAAAACTGTACCCTCGCCTCCAAAAACAGAATAAAAATTTACCATCATCCCTAAAACAGAATAAAACTGTACCCTCACACCAATAACAGAATAAAACTGTACCCTCACCCCCAAAAACAGGATAAAACTATACTCTCATCCCTAAAATAGATTCAAACTGTACTCTCACCCCTAAAATAGATTCAAACTGTACCCTCATCCCTAAAATAGATTCAAACTGTACCCTCATCCCTAAAATAGATTAAAACTGTCCCCTCACCCCCAATAACAGAATAAAACTGCACCCTCACTCCTAAAAACAGAATAAAAATATACCCTCATCCCCAAAAACAGGATAAAACTGTACCCTCACACCAAAAACAGAATAAGACTATGCTCACACCTAAAATAGAATAAAACTATACCCTCACCCCAATAACAGCAGCAAACTGTACCCTCACCCCTAAAACAGAATAAAACTGTACCCTCAACCCTAAATCAGAATAAAACTGTACCCCCCACCCCTAAAACAGAATAAAAGTGTACCCTAACCACTAAAAACAGAATAAGACTGTACCATCACCCTGAAAACAGAATATACCTGTACCCTAACACCCAAAACAGAATAAAACTGTACCCTCAACTCTAAATCAGAATAAAATTGTACCCTCACGCATAAAGCAGAATAAACTGTACCATCACTCCTAAAACAGAATAAAAACTGTAATCCACAAATACAAAGACGGATTAAAACTGTTCCCTCAACTCTAAAAACAGAATACAAATGTAACCCTAACCTCAGCCCCAAAAACAGAATAAAACTGTACCCTCAACCCTGAAAACAAAATAAATCTGTACCCATACCCCCAAAACAGAATAAACTGTACCCTCAACCCTGAAAACAAAATAAATCTGTACCCTCACCCCCCCAAAACAGAATAAAACTATACCCTCACCCCAAAAACAGAATTAAACTGTGCCCTCACACCAGAAACAGAATTAAAACTGTACCCCTCACCCCAATAAGAGAACAAAACATAACCCTCATCCACAAAAACAGGATAAAACTGTGCCCTCACACCCAAAAACAGAATAAAACTGTACCCTCACCCCCAAAACAGAATAAAACTGTACCCTAATTTCCCAAAGGCAGAATAAAACTGTACCCTCACACCTAAAATAGAATCAAACTATACCCTCACCCCAATAACAGCAGAAAACTGTACCCTCACCCCAAAAAACAAAATAAAACTGTACCCTCACACCCAAAAGCAGAATAAAACAGTAACCTAACAAATAGAATAGAACAAAACTGTACCCTCACCCCATATAACTGCAGAAAACAGTACCCTCACCCCCAAAACAGAATAAAACTGTATCCTGACCGCCAAAAAACAGAATAAAACTGTAACATCACACACGAAACAGAATACAACTGTACCCTCACCCCAAAAAAAGAATAAAACTGTACCCTCAAACCTGAAAACAGAATAAATCTGTACCCTCACCCCCAAAACAGAATAAAACTGTACCCCTCACCCCAAAAACAGAATAAAACTGTGCCCTCACACCAGAAACAGAATAAAACTGTACCCTCACACCTACAATAGATTAAAACAGTACCCTCACCACTAAGATACATTAAAACTGTCCCCTCAACCCCAATAACAGAACAAAACTGTACCTTCATCCTCCACAAAAGGATAAAACTGTGTCCACACAGCCAAAAACAGAATAAAACTGTAACCTCACACCCAAAAACAGAACAAAACTGTACCCTAATCTCCCAAAAGCAGAATAAAACTGTACCCTCAAACCTAAAATAGAATCAAACTATACCCTCACCCCAATAACAGCAGAAAACTATACCCTCACCCCAAAAACAGAATAAAAACTGTACCCTCACACCCTAAATCAGAATAAAACTGCACCCCTCACCCCCAAAACAGAATAAAAACTGTACCCTAACCCCCCAAAAGCAGAATAAAAACTGTACCCTCACAACCTAAAATAGAATCAAACAATACCCTCATACCCAAAAACAGAATAAAACTGTACCCTCACCCCCCAAAAACTGAATAAAAACTGTACCCTCCCCCCAAAACAGAATAAAACTGTACCCTAATCTCCCAAAAGCAGAATCAAACTGTAACCTAACACATAGAATAGAACAAAACTGTACCATACACCCCAATAACTGCAGAAAACAGTACCCTCCACCCCCAAAACAGAATAAAACTGTACCCTCACCCCCAAAAACAGAATAAAACTGCACCATCACACGAAACAGAATACAACTGTACCCTCACCCCAAAAAAAGAATAAAACTGTACCCTAAACTCTAAAAACAGAATAAAACTGTACCCTCACACCCAAAAAACAGAATAAAACTGTACCCTCAACCCTGAAAACAGAATAAATCTGTACCCTCACCCCCCAAAACAGAATAAAACTGTACCCTCACCCCAAAAACAGAATAAAACTGTGCCCTCACACCAGAAACAGAATAAAACTGTACCCTCACCCCCAAAAACAGAATAAAACTGTGCCCTCACACCAGAAACAGAATAAAACTGTACCCTCACACCTACAATAGATTAAAACAGTACCCTCACCACTAAGATACATTAAAACTGTCCCCTCACCCCAATAAAAGAACAAACCTGTACCTTTATCCCCAAAAACAGGATAAAACTGTGCCCACACACACCCAAAACAGAATAAAACTGCACCCTCACACCTAAAATAGAATAAAACTGTACCCTCACCCCAATAACTGCAGAAAACGGTACCCTCACCCCCAAAACTGAATAAAACTGTACCCTCCACCCCCCACAAAACATAATAAAACTGGACCATCCACACACGAAACAGAATACAACTGTACCCTCACCCCATAAACAGAATAAAACTGTACCCTAAACTCTAAAAACAGAATAAAACTGTAACCACAACCCGAAAAACAGAATAAAACTCTACCGTCACACACGAAACAGAGTACATCTGTACCCTCACCACCCCAAAAAAATAAAACTGTACTCAAAACTCTAAAAACAGAATATAACTGTACCCTCAACCCCCAAAAACAGAATAAGAATTTACCATCATCCCTAAAACAGAATAAAACTGTACCCTCACATCAATAACAGAATAAAATTGTACCCTCACCCCCCAAAAACAGGATAAAACTATACCTTCAGCCTTAAAATAGATTCAAACTGAACTCTCACCCCTAAAATAGAATCAAACTATACCCTCACCCCAAAAACAGAATAAAACTGTACCCTCACACCCCAAAAACAGAATAAAACTGCACCCTCACCCCCAAAACAGAATAAAACTGTACCCTAACCACTAAAAACAGAATAAAACTGTACCATCACCCTGAAAATAGAATACACCTATACCCTAACACCCAAAACAAAATAAAACTGTCCCCTCAAATCTGAATCAGAATAAAACTGTACCATTACCCGTAAAACAGAATAAAACAGTACCCTCACACCTAAAATAGAATAAAACTGTACCCTCACCCCCAAAACAGAATACAACTGTACCCTCACCCCAAAAACTGAATTAAACTGTGCCCTCACACCAGAAACTGAATAAAACTGTACCATCACCCCTAAAACAGAATAAAACTGTATCCACAAATACAAAGACGGATTAAAAACTGTTCCCTCACCTCTAAAAACAGAATACAAATGTAACCCTAACCCTCAGCCCCAAAAACAGAATAAAACTGTACTCTTAATCCTGAAAACAAAATAAATCTGTACCCACACCCCCAAAACAGAATAAAACTGTACCCTCACCCCAAAAACAGAATTAAACTGTGCCCTCACACCAATAAGAGAACAAAAACATACCCTCATCCCCAAAAACAGGATAAAACTGTGCCCTCACACCCAAAAACAGAATAAAACTGTACCCTCAAACCCCAAAACAGAATAAAACTGTACCCTAATTTCCCAAAAGCAGAATAAAACTGTACCCTCACACTTAAAATAGAATCAAACTATACCCTCACCCCAATAACAGCAGAAAACCATAACCCTCACACCAAAAACAGAATAAAACTGTATCCTCACACCCAAAAACAGAATAAAACTTCACCCTCACCCCCCAAAACAGAATAAAACTGTACCCTAATCCCCCCAAAACAGAATAAAACTGTACCCTCACACCTAAAATAGAATCAAACTGTACCCTCACCCCAATAACAGCAGAAAACTGTACCCTCACCCCAAAAACAGAATAAAACTGTACCCTCACACCCAAAAGCAGAATAAAACTGTAACCTAACACATAGAATAGAATAAAACTGTACCCTCACCCCAATAACTGAAGAAAACAGTACCCTCACCCCCAAAACAGAATAAAACTGTATCCTGACCCCCAAAAACAGAATAAAACTGTAACATCACACACGAAACAGAATACAACTGTACCCTCACCCCAAAAAAAAAGAATAAAACTGTACCCTAAAGTCTAAAAACAGAATAAAACTGTACCCTCACCCCAAAAAAACAGAATAAAACTGTACCCTCAACCCTGAAAACAGAATAAATCTGCACCCCTCAACCCCAAAACAGAATAAAACTGTACCCTCACCCCTAAAACAGAATAAAACTGTACCCTCAAACCTAAATCAGAATAAAACTGTATCATCAATCCTAAAACAGAATAAAACTGTATCCACTAATACAAAGACGGATTAAAACTGTTCCCTCAGCTCAAAAAACAGAATACAAATGTAACCCTAACCCTCAGCCCCAAAAACAGAATAAAACTGTACCCTCAACCCTGAAAAACAAAATAAATCTGTACCAACAACCCCAAAACAGAATAAAACTGTACCCTCACCCCAAAAAACAGAATTAAACTGTGCCCTCACACCAGAAACAGAATAAATCTGTACCCTCACCCCAATAAGAGAACAAAACATATCCCTCATCCACAAAAAACAGCATAAAACTGTGCCCTCACACCCCAAAAACAGAATAAATCTGTACCCTCACCCCAATAAGAGAACAAAACATAACCAGCATCCCCAAAAACAGGATAAAACTGTGCCCTCATCCCCAAAACAGAATAAAACTGTACACTCACCCCCAAAACAGAATAAAACTGTACCCTAATCTCCCAAAACAGAATAAAACTGTACCCTAATCTCCCAAAAGCAGAATAAAACTGTACCCTCACACCTAAAATAGAATCAAACTATACCCTCACCCCAATAACAGCAGAAAACTATACCCTCACCCCAAAAACAGAATAAAACTGTATCCTCACACCCAAAAGCAGAATAAAACTGTAACCTAACACATAGAATAGAATAAAACTGTACCCTCACCCCCAAAAACAGAACTAAACTGTAACATCACACATGAAACAGAATACAACTGTACCCTCACACCAAAAAAAGAATAAAACTGTACCCTAATATCTAAAAACAGAATAAATCTGTACCCTCACCCCCAAAACAGAATAAAACTGTGCCCTCACACCAGAAACAGAATAAAACTGTATCCTCACTCCTAAAATAGATTAAAACAGTACCCTCACCACTGAGATAGATTAAAACTGTCCCCTCACCCCAATAACAGAACAAAACTGTACCTGAATCCCCAAAAACTGGATAAAACTGTGCCCACACAACCAAAAACAGAATAAAACTGTACCCTCACACCCAAAAACAGAACAAAACTGTAACCTCACACCCAAAACAGAATAAAACTGTACCCTCACTCCTAAAACAGAATAAAACTATACCCTCATCCACAAAGACAGGATAAAACTGTGCCCTCACACCCAAAAACAGAATAAAACTACGCTCACACACGAAATAGAATAAAACTGCAGCCTCACCCCAATAACAGCAGCAAACTGTACCCTCACCCCTAAAACAGAATAAAACTGCACTATCACACACGAAACAGAATACAACTGTACCCTCACCCCATAAACAGAATAAAACTGCACCCTAAACTCTAAAAACAGAATAAAACTGTAACCTCAACCCGAAAAACAGAATAAAACTGTACCATCACACACGAAACAGAGTACATCTGTACCCTCACCCCAAAAAAAGAATAAAACTGTACCCTAAACACTAAAAACAAAATAAATCTGTACCCTCACTCCCAAAACAGAATAAAACTGTACCCTAAACTCTAAAAACAGAATAAATCTGTACCCTCACTCCCAAAACAGAATAAAGCTGTGGCCTCACACCAGAAACAGAATACAACTGTACCCTCACCACAATAACAGCAGCAAACTGTACCCTCACCCCTAAAACAGAATAAAACTGTACCCTCAAACCTAAATCAGAATAAAACTGTACCCTCACACCCAAAAACAGAATAAAACTGAACCCTAATCCCCCAAAAGCAGAACAAAACTGAACCCTAACACCTAAAATAGAATCAAACTATACCCTCACACCAATAACAGCAGAAAACTGTACCCTTACCCCCAAAACAGAATAAAACTGTACCCTCACACCCAAAAGCAGAACAAAACTGTACCCTCACACCCAAAAACAGAATAAAACTGTACCCTCACATCCAAAAGCAGAATAAAACTGTAACCGAACACATAGAATAGAATAAAACTGAACCCTCACCCCATATAACTGCAGAAAACAGTACCCTCACCCCCCAAAACAGAATGAAACTGTACCCTCACCCCCAAAAACAGAACTAAACTGTACCATCACACATGAAACAGAATACAACTGTACCCTCACCCCAAAAAAAGAATAAAACTGTACCCTAAACTCTAAAAACAGAATAAATCTGTACCCTCACACCAGAAACAGAATAAAACTGTACCCTCACTCCTAAAATAGATTAAAACAGTACCCTCACCACTAAGATAGATTAAAACTGTCCCCTCACCCCAATAACAGAACAAAACTGTACCTGAATCCCCAAAAACAGGATAAAACTGTGCCCACACAACCAAAAACAGAATAAAACTGTACCCTCACACCCAAAAACAGAACAAAACTGTAACCTCACACCCAAAACAGAATAAAACTGTACCCTCACCCCCAAAACAGAATAAAACTGTACCCTCACTCCCAAAAACAGAATAAAACTGTACCATCACACACGAAACAGAATACAACTGTACCCTCACACCAATAACAGAATAAAACTGTACCCTAAACTCTAAAAACAGAATAAAACTGTACCCTCACACCAATAACAGAATAAAACTGTACCCTCACCCCCAAAAACAGGATAAAACTATACCCTCGCCCCGAAAATAGATTCAAACTGTACTCTCACCCCTAAAATAGATTAAAACTGTCCCCTCACCCCAAAAACAGAGTAAAACTGCACCCTCACTCCTAAAACAGAATAAAACTATACCCTCATCCACAAAGACAGGATAAAACTGTGCCCTCACACCCAAAAACAGAATAAAACTACGCTCACACCTAAAATAGAATAAAACTGTAGCCTCACCCCAATAACAGCAGCAAACTGTACCCTCACCCCTAAAACAGAATGAAACTGCACTATCACACACGAAACAGAATACAACTGTACCCTCACCCCATAAACAGAATAAAACTGTACCCTAAACTCTAAAAACAGAATAAAACTGTAACCTCAACCCGAAAAACAGAATAAAACTGTACCATCACACACGAAACAGAGTACATCTGTACCCTCACCCCAAAAAAAGAATAAAACTGTACCCTAAACTCTAAAAACAGAATAAATCTGTACCCTCACTCCCAAAACAGAATAAAGCTGTGGCCTCACACCAGAAACAGAATACAACTGTACCCTCACCACAATAACAGCAGCAAACTGTACCCTCACCCCTAAAACAGAATCAAACTGTACCCTCAAACCTAAATCAGAATAAAACTGTACCCTCACACCCAAAAACAGAATAAAACTGAACCCTAATCCCCCAAAAGCAGAACAAAACTGAACCCTAACACCTAAAATAGAATCAAACTATACCCTCACACCAATAACAGCAGAAAACTGTACCCTTACCCCCAAAACAGAATAAAACTGTACCCTAATCCCCCAAAAGCAGAACAAAACTGTACCCTCACACCCAAAAACAGAATAAAACTGTACCCTCACATCCAAAAGCAGAATAAAACTGTAACCGAACACATAGAATAGAATGAAACTGTACCCTCACCCCCAAAAACAGAACTAAACTGTACCATCACACATGAAACAGAATACAACTGTACCCTCACCCCAAAAAAAGAATAAAACTGTACCCTAAACTCTAAAAACAGAATAAATCTGTACCCTCACACCAGAAACAGAATAAAACTGTACCCTCACTCCTAAAATAGATTAAAACAGTACCCTCACCACTAAGATAGATTAAAACTGTCCCCTCACCCCAATAACAGAACAAAACTGTACCTGAATCCCCAAAAACAGGATAAAACTGTGCCCACACAACCAAAAACAGAATAAAACTGTACCCTCACACCCAAAAACAGAACAAAACTGTACCCTCACCCCAATAACAGAATAAAACTGCACCCTCACACCTAAAATAGAATAAAACTGTACCCTCACCCCAATAACTGCAGAAAACGGTACCCTCACCCCCAAAACAGAATAAAACTGTACCCTCACTCCCAAAAACAGAGTAAAACTGTACCATCACACACGAAACAGAATACAACTGTACCCTCACCCCATAAACAGAATAAAACTGTACCCTAAACTCTAAAAACAGAATAAAACTGTAATCTCAACCCGAAAAACAGAATAAAACTGTACCATCAGATACGAAACAGAGTACATCTGAACCCACACCCCAAAAAAAGAATAAAACTGTACCCAAATCTCTAAAAACAGAATAAAACTGTACCCTCACCCCCAAAAACAGAATAAAAATTTACCATCATCCCTAAAACAGAATAAAACTGTACCCTCACACCAATAACAGAATAAAACTGTACCCTCACCCCCAAAAACAGGATAAAACTATACCCTCGCCCCGAAAATAGATTCAAACTGTACTCTCACCCCTAAAATAGATTAAAACTGTCCCCTCACCCCAAAAACAGAATAAAACTGTATCCTCACACCCAAAAGCAGAATAAAACTGTAACCTAACACATAGAATAGAATAAAACTGTACCCTCACCCCAATAACTGAAGAAAACAGTACCCTCACCCCCAAAACAGAATAAAACTGTACCCTCACCCCCAAAAACAGAATAAAACTGTAACATCACACACGAAACAGAATACAACTGTACCATCACCCCAAAAAAAGAATAAAACTGTACCCTAAAGTCTAAAAACAGAATAAAACTGTACCCCTCACCCCAAAAAACAGAATAAAACTGTACCCTCAACCCTGAAAACAGAATAAATCTGTACCCTCACCCCCAAAACAGAATCAAACTGTACCCTCACCCCAAAAACAGAATAAAACTGTGCCCTCACACCAGAAACAGAATAAAACTGCACCCTCACACCTACAATAGATAAAACAGTACCCTCACCACTAAGATACATTAAAACTGTCCCCTCACCCCAATAACAGAACAAAACTGTACCTTCATCCTCCACAAAAGGATAAAACTGTGTCCACACACCCAAAAACAGGATAAAACTGTGCCCTCACACCCAAAAACAGAATAAAACTGTACCCTCACACCCAAAAACAGAACAAAACTGTACCCTAATCTCCCAAAAGCAGAATAAAACTGTACCCTCACACCTAAAATAGAATCAAACTATACCCTCACCCCAATAACAGCAGAAAACTGTACCCTCACCCCAAGAACAGAATAAAACTGTACCCTCACAAACAAAAACAGAATAAAACTGCACCCTCACCCCCAAAACAGAATAAAACTGTACCCTCACGCCTAAAATAGAATAAAACTGTACCCTAATTTCCCAAAAGCAGAATAAAACTGTACCCTCACACTTAAAATAGAATCAAACTATACCCTCACCCCAATAACAGCAGAAAACCATACCCTCACACCAAAAACAGAATAAAACTGTATCCTCACACCCAAAAACAGAATAAAACTGCACCCTCACCCCCAAAACAGAATAAAACTGTACCCTAATCTCCCAAAAGCAGAATAAAACTGTACCCTCACACCTAAAATAGAATCAAACTATACCCTCACCCCAATAACTGCAGAAAACAGTACGCTCACCCCCAAAACAGAATAAAACTTTACCCTCACCCCCAAAAACAGAATAAAACTGTACCATCACACACGAAACAGAATACAACTGTACCCTCACCCCAAAAAAGAATAAAAATGTACCATAAACTCTAAAAACAGAATAAAACGGTACCCTCAACCCAAAAAACAGAATAAAACTGTACCCTCAACCCTGAAAACAGAATAAATCTGTACCCTCACCCCCAAAACAGAATAAAACTGTACCCTCACCCCAAAAACAGAATAAAACTGTGCCCTCACACCAGAAACAGAATAAAACTGTACCCTCACACATAAAATAGATTAAAACAGTACCCTCACCACTAAGATACATTAAAACTGTCCCCTCACCCCAATAAAAGAATAAACCTGTACCTTCATCCCCAAAAACAGGATAAAACTATGCCCACACACCCAAAAACAGAATAAAACTGTACCCTCACACCCAAAAACAGAACCAAACTGTACCCTCACACCCAAAACAGAATAAAACTGCACCCTCACACCTAAAATAGAATAAAACTGTACCCTCACCCCAATAACTGCAGAAAACGGTACCCTCATCCCCAAAACTGAATAAAACTGTACCCTCACCCCAAAAAACAGAATAAAACTGTACCATCACACACGAAACAGAATACAACTGTACCCTCACCCCATAAACAGAATAAAACTGTACCCTAAACTCTAAAAACAGAATAAAACTGTAACCTCAACCCGAAAAAACAGAATAAAACTGTACCGTCACACACGAAACAGAGTACATCTGTACCATCACCCCCCAAAAAAATAAAACTGTACCCAAAACTCTAAAAACAGAATATAACTGTACCCTCAACCCCAAAAACAGAATAAGAATTTACCATCATCCCTAAAACAGAATAAAACTGTACCCTCACATCAATAACAGAATAAAATTGTACCCTCACCCCCAAAAACAGGATAAAACTATACCTTCAGCCTTAAAATAGATTCAAACTGAACTCTCACCCCTAAAATAGAATCAAACTATACCCTCAACCCAATAACAGAATAAAACTGCACCCTCACTCCTAAAACAGAATAAAACTGTACCCTAACCACTAAAAACAGAATAAAACTGTACCATCACCCTGAATATAGAATACACCTATACCCTAGCACCCAAAACAAAATTAAACTGTCCCCTCAAATCTAAATCAGAATAAAATTGTACCCTACGCATAAAACAGAATAAAACTGTACCATCACCCGTAAAACAGAATAAAACTGTACCCTCACACCTAAAATAGAATAAAACTGTACCCTCACCCCCCAAAACAGAATAAAACTGTACCCTCACCCCAAAAACAGAATTAAACTGTGCCCTCACACCAGAAACTGAATAAAACTGTACCATCACCCCTAAAACAGAATAAAACTGTATCCACAAATACAAAGACGGATTAAAACTGTTCCCTCACCTCTAAAAACAGAATACAAATGTAACCCTAACCCTCAGCCCCAAAAACAGAATAAAACTGTACCCTTAATCCTGAAAACAAAACAAAACTGTACCCTCACTCCCAAAACAGAATAAAACTGTACCCTCACCCCAAAAATAGAATTAAACTGTGCCCTCACACCAATAAGAGAACAAAACATAACCCTCATCCCCAAAAACAGGATAAAACTGTGCCCTCACACCCAAAAACAGAATAAAACTGTACCCTCAACCCCAAAACAGAATAAAACTGTACCCTAATTTCCCAAAAGCAGAATAAAACTGTACCCTCACACTTAAAATAGAATCAAACTATACCCTCACCCCAATAACAGCAGAAAACCATACCCTCACACCAAAAACAGAATAAAACTGTATCCTCACACCCAAAAACAGAATAAAACTGCACCCTCACCCCCAAAACAGAATAAGACTGTACCCTAATCCCCCAAAAGCAGAATAAAACTGTACCCTCACACCTAAAATAGAATCAAACTATACCCTCACCCCAATAACAGCAGAAAACTGTACCCTCACCCCAAAAACAGAATAAAACTGTACCCTCACACCCAAAAGCAGAATAAAACTGTAACCTAACACATAGAATAGAATAAAACTGTACCCTCACCCCAATAACTGAAGAAAACAGTACCCTCACCCCCAAAACAGAATAAAACTGTATCCTGACCTCCAAAAACAGAATAAAACTGTAACATCACACACGAAACAGAACACAACTGTACCCTCACCCCAAAAAAAAGAATAAAACTGTACCCTAAAGTCTAAAAACAGAATAAAACTGTACCCTCACCCCAAAAAACAGAATAAAACTGTACACTCAACACTGAAAACAGAATAAATCTGTACCTTCACCCCCAAAACAGAATAAAACTGTACCCTCACACCCAAAAACAGAACAAAACTGTACCCTCACACCCAAAACAAAATAAAACTGTACCCTCACACCTAAAATAGAATAAAACTATACCCTCACCCCAATAACTGCAGAAAACAGTACCCACACTCCCAAAACAGAATAAAACTGTACCCTCACCCCAATAACAGAGTAAAACTGCACCCTCACTCCTAAAACAGAATAAGACTATACCCTCATCCACAAAGACAGGATAAAACTGTGCCCGCACACCCAAAAACAGAATAAAACTACGCTCACACCTAAAATAGAATAAAACTGTACCCTCACCCCCAATGACAGCAGCAAACTGTACCCTCACCCCTAAAACAGAATAAAACTGTACCCTCAAACCTAAATCAGAATAAAACTGTACCCTCACCCCTAAAACAGAATAAAAGTGTACCCTAACCACTAAAAACAGAATTAAACTGTACCATCACCCAGAAAACAGATTATACCTGTACCCTAACACCCAAAACAGAATAAAACTGTACCCTCAACTCTAAATCAGAATAAAATTGTACACTCACACATAAAACAGAATTAAACTGTACCATCACCCCTAAAACAGAATAAAACTGTACCCTCACACCTAAAATAGAATCAAACTATACCCTCACCCCAATAACAGCAGAAAACTGTACCCTCACCCTAAAAACAGAATAAAACTGTAACCTCATACCCAAAAGCAGAATAAAACTGTAACCTAACACATAGAAAAGAATAAAACTGTTCCCTCACCCCAATAAGTGCAGTAAACAGTACCCTCACCCCCAAAAAAGAATAAAACTGTACCCTCACCCCAAAAAAAGAATAAAACTGTACCCTAAACTCTAAAAACCGAATAAAACTGTACCCTCACCCCAAAAAACAGAATAAAACTGTACCCTCAACACTGAAAACAGAAAAAATCTGTACCCTCACCCCCAAAACAGAATAAAACTGTACCCTCACCCCAAAAACAGAACAAAACTGAACCCTCACACCCAAAACAGAATAAAACTGTACCCTCACACCTAAAATAGAATAAAACTGTACCCTCACCCCAATAACTGCAGAAAACGGTACCCTCACACACAAAACAGAATACAACTGTACCCTCACCCCCAAAAACAGAATAAAACTGTACCATGACACACGAAACAGAATACAACTGTACCCTCACTTCAAAAAACAGAATAAAACTGTACCCTCAACCCTGAAAACAGAATAAATCTGTACCATCACCCCCAAAACAGAATAAAACTGTACCCTAATCCCCCAAAAGCAGAATAAAACTATACCCTCACACCTAAAATAGAATCAAACTATACCCTCACCCCAATAACAGCAGCAAACTGTACCCTCACCACAAAAACAGAATAAATCTGTACCCTCACACCCTTAATCAGAATAAAACTGTACCCTCACCCCTAAAACAGAATAAAAGTGTACCCTAACCACTAAAAACAGAATAAGACTGTACCATCACCCTGAAAACAGAATATACCTGTACCCTAACACCCAAAACAGAATAAAACTGTACCCTCAACTCTAAATCAGAATAAAATTGTACCCTCACGCATAAAACAGAATAAACTGTACCATCACTCCTAAAACAGAATAAAACTGTATCCACAAATACAAAGACGGATTAAAACTGTTCCCTCACCTCTAAAAACAGAATACAAATGTAACCCTAACCCTCAGCCCCAAAAACAGAATAAAACTGTACCCTCAACCCTGAAAACAAAATAAATCTGTACCCTCACCCCCAAAACAGAATAAAACTGTGCCCTCACCCCAATAAGAGAACAAAACATAACCCTCATCCCCAAAAACAGGATAAAACTGTATCCTCACACCCAAAAACAGGATAAAACTGTATCCTCACACCCCAAAACAGAATAAAACTGCACCCTCACCCCCAAAACAGAATAAAACTGTACCCTAATCCCTCAAAAGCAGAATAAAACTGTACCCTCACACTTAAAATAGAATCAAACTATACCCTCACCCCAATAACAGCAGAAAACTGTACCCTCACCCCAAAAACAGAATATAACTGTACCCTCACACCCAAAAGCAGAATAAAACTGTAACCTAACACATAGAACAGAATAAAACTGTACCCTCACCCCAATAACTGAAGAAAACAGTACCCTCACCCCCAAAACAGAATAAAACTGTATCCTGACCCCAAAAACAGAATAAAACTGTAACAACACACACGAAACAGAATACAACTGTACCTTCACCCCAAAAAAAGAATAAAACTGTACCCTAAAGTCTAAAAACAGAATAAAACTGTACCCTCACCCCAAAAAACAGAATAAAACTGTACCCTCAACCCTGAAAACAGAATAAATCTGTACCCTCACACCCAAAACAGAATAAAACTGTACCCTCACCCCAAAAACAGAATAAAACTGTGCCCTCACACCAGAAACAGAATAAAACTGTACCCTCACACCTACAATAGATTAAAACAGTACCCTCACCACTAAGATACATTAAAACTGTCCCCTCACCCCAATAACAGAACAAAACTGTACCTTCATCCTCCACAAAAGGATAAAACTGTGTCCACACAGCCAAAAAACAGAATAAAACTGTACCCTCACACCCAAAAACAGAACAAAACTGTACCCTAATCTCCCAAAAGCAGAATAAAACTGTACCCTCACACCTAAAATAGAATCAAACTATACCCTCACCCCAATAACAGCAGAAAACTATACCCTCACCCCAAAAACAGAATAAAACTGTACCCTCACACCCAAAAACAGAATAAAACTGCACCCTCACCCCCAAAACAGAATAAAACTGTACCCTAACCCCCCAAAAGCAGAATAAAACTGTACCCTCACACCTAAAATAGAATCAAACTATACCCTCACCCCAATAACAGCAGAAAAACTATACCCTTACCCCCAAAACAGAATATAACTGTACCCTCACACCTAAAATAGAATCAAACAATACCCTCACACCCAAAAACAGAATAAAACTGCACCCTCACCCCCAAAACAGAATAAAACTGTACCCTCACACCCAAAAGCAGAATAAAACTGTAACCTAACACATAGAATAGAATAAAACTGTACCCTCACCCCAATAACTGCAGAAAACAGTACCCTCACCCCCAAAACAGAATAAAACTGTACCCTCACCCCCAAAAACAGAATAAAACTGTACCATCACACACGAAACAGAATACAACTGTACCCTCACCCCAAAAAAGAATAAAAATGTACCATAAACTCTAAAAACAGAATAAAACGGTACCCTCAACCCAAAAAACAGAATAAAACTGTACCCTCAACCCTGAAAACAGAATAAATCTGTACCCTCACCCCCAAAACAGAATAAAACTGTACCCTCACCCCAAAAACAGAATAAAACTGTGCCCTCACACCAGAAACAGAATAAAACTGTACCCTCACACCTACAATAGATTAAAACAGTACCCTCACCACTAAGATACATTAAAACTGTCCCCTCACCCCAATAACAGAACAAACCTGTACCTTCATCCCCAAAAACAGGATAAAACTGTGCCCACACACCCAAAAACAGAATAAAACTGTACCCTCACACCCCTCACACCCAAAAACAGAACCAAACTGTACCCTCACACCCAAACAGAATAAAACTGCACCCTCACACCTAAAATAGAATAAAACTGTGCCCTCACCCCAATAACTGCAGAAAACGGTACCCTCATCCCCAAAACTGAATAAAACTGTACCCTCACCCCAAAAAACAGAATAAAACTGGACCATCACACACGAAACAGAATACAACTGTACCCTCACCCCATAAACAGAATAAAACTGTACCCTAAACTCTTAAAACAGAATAAAACTGTAACCTCAACCCGAAAAACAGAATAAAACTCTACCGTCACACACGAAACAGAGTACATCTGTACCATCACCCCCCAAAAAAATAAAACTGTACCCAAAACTCTAAAAACAGAATATAACTGTACCCTCAACCCCAAAAACAGAATAAGAATTTACCATCTTCCCTAAAACAGAATAAAACTGTACCCTCACATCAATAACAGAATAAAATTGTACCCTCACCCCCAAAAACAGGATAAAACTATACCTTCAGCCTTAAAATAGATTCAAACTGAACTCTCACCCCTAAAATAGAATCAAACTATACCCTCACCCCAAGAACAGAGTAAAACTGCACCCTCACCCCTAATACAGAATAAAACTGTACCCTAACCACTAAAAACAGAATAAAACTGTACCATCACCCTGAAAATAGAATACACCTATACCCTAGCACCCAAAACAAAATTAAACTGTCCCCTCAAATCTAAATCAGAATAAAATTGTACCCTCACGCATAAAACAGAATAAAACTGTACCATCACCCGTAAAACAGAATAAAACTGTACCCTCACACCTAAAATAGAATAAAACTGTACCCTCACCCCCAAAACAGAATAAAACTGTACCCTCACCCCAAAAACAGAATTAAACTGTGCCCTCACACCAGAAACTGAATAAAACTGTACCATCACCCCTAAAACAGAATAAAACAATATTCACAAATAAAAAGACAGATTAAAACTGTTCCCTCACCTCTAAAAACAGAATACAAATGTAACCCTAACCCTCAGCCCCAAAAACAGAATAAAACTGTACCCTTAATCCTGAAAACAAAACAAAACTGTACCCTCACTCCCAAAACAGAATAAAACTGTACCCTCACCCCAAAAATAGAATTAAACTGTGCCCTCACACCAATAAGAGAACAAAACATAACCCTCATCCCCAAAAACAGGATAAAACTGTGCCCTCACACCCAAAAACAGAATAAAACTGTACCCTCAACCCCAAAACAGAATAAAACTGTACCCTAATTTCCCAAAAGCAGAATAAAACTGTACCCTCACACTTAAAATAGAATCAAACTATACCCTCACCCCAATAACAGCAGAAAACCATACCCTCACACCAAAAACAGAATAAAACTGTATCCTCACACCCAAAAACAGAATAAAACTGCACCCTCACCCCCAAAACAGAATAAAACTGTACCCTAATCCCCCAAAAGCAGAATAAAACTGTACCCTCACACCTAAAATAGAATCAAACTATACCCTCACCCCAATAACAGCAGAAAACTGTACCCTCACCCCAAAAACAGAATAAAACTGTAACCTAACACATAGAACAGAATAAAACTGTACCCTCACCCCAATAACTGAAGAAAACAGTACCCTCACCCCCAAAACAGAATAAAACTGTATCCTGACCTCCAAAAACAGAATAAAACTGTAACATCACACACGAAACAGAACACAACTGTACCCTCACCCCAAAAAAAAGAATAAAACTGTACCCTAAAGTCTAAAAACAGAATAAAACTGTACCCTCACCCCTAAAAACAGAATAAAACTGTACACTCAACACTGAAACACAGAATAAATCTGTACCTTCACCCCAAAACAGAATAAAACTGTACCCTCACACCCAAAAACAGAACAAACGGTACCCTCACACCCAAAACAGAATAAAACTGTACCCTCACACCTAAAATAGAATAAAACTGTACCCTCACCCCAATAACTGCAGAAAACAGTACCCACACTCCCAAAACAGAATAAAACTGTACCCTCACCCCAATAACAGAGTAAAACTGCACCCTCACTCCTAAAACAGAATAAAACTATACCCTCATCCACAAAGACAGGATAAAACTATGCCCTCACACCCAAAAAGAGAATAAAACTGTGCCCTCACACCTAAAATAGAATAAAACTGTACCCTCACCCCAATGACAGCAGCAAACTGTACCCTCACCCCTAAAACAGAATAAAACTGTACCCTCACACCCTAAATCAGAATAAAACTGTACCCTCAAACCTAAATCAGAATAAAACTGTACCATCACCCCTAAAACAGAATAAAAGTGTACCCTAACCACTAAAAACAGAATTAAACTGTACCATCACCCAGAAACAGATTATACCTGTACCCTAACACCCAAAACAGAATAAAACTGTACCCTCAACTCTAAATCAGAATAAAATTGTACACTCACACATAAAACAGAATTAAACTGTACCATCACCCCTAAAACAGAATAAAACTGTACCCTCACACCTAAAATAGAATCAAACTATACCCTCACCCCAATAACAGCAGAAAACTGTACCCTCACCCTAAAAACAGAATAAAACTGTAACCTCATACCCAAAAGCAGAATAAAACTGTAACCTAACACATAGAAAAGAATAAAACTGTTCCCTCACCCCAATAAGTGCAGTAAACAGTACCCTCACCCCCAAAAAAGAATAAAACTGTACCCTCACCCCAAAAAAAGAATAAAACTGTACCCTAAACTCTAAAAACCGAATAAAACTGTACCTCACCCCAAAAAACAGAATAAAACTGTACCCTCAACACTGAAAACAGAATAAATCTGTACCCTCACCCCAAAACAGAATAAAACTGTACCCTCACCCCAAAAACAGAACAAAACTGAACCCTCACACCCAAAACAGAATAAAACTGTACCCTCACACCTAAACTAGAATAAAACTGTACCCTCACCCCAATAACTGCAGAAAACGGTACCCTCACACACAAAACAGATACAACTGTACCCTCACCCCCAAAAACAGAATAAAACTGTACCATGACACACGAAACAGAATACAACTGTACCCTCACTTCAAAAAACAGAATAAACTGTGCCCTCACACCCAAAAAGAGAATAAACTGTGCCCTCACACCTAAAATAGAATAAAACTGTACCCTCACCCCAATAACAGCAGCAAACTGTACCCTCACCCCTAAAACAGAATAAAACTGTACCCTCAAACCTAAATCAGAATAAAACTGTATCATCAATCCTAAAACAGAATAAAACTGTATCCACTAATACAAAGACGGATTAAAACTGTTCCCTCAGCTCAAAAAACAGATACAAATGTAACCCTAACCCTCAGCCCCAAAACAGAATAAAACTGTACCCTCACCCCAATAAGAGAACAAAACATAACCCTCATCCCCAAAAACAGCAAAAAACTGCCCTCACCCCCAAAACAGAATAAAACTGTACCCTAATCCCCCAAAAGCAGAATAAAACTGAATCCTTAAACCTAAAATAGAATCAAACTATACCCTCACCCCAATAACAGCAGAAAACTGTACCCTCACCCCTAAAACAGAATAAAACTGTACCCTCACACCCTAAATCAGAATAAAACTGTACCATCACCCCTTAAACAGAATAAAAGTGTACCCTAAACATTAAAAACAGAATTAAACTGTACCATCACCCTGAAAACAGAAAATACCTGTACCCTAACACCCAAAACAGAATAAAACTGTACCCTCAACTCTAAATCAGAATAAAATTGTACCCTCACACATAAAACAGAATAAACTGTACCATCACCCCTAAAACAGAATAAAACTGTATCCACAAATACAAAGACAGATTAAAACTGTTCCCTCACCTCTAAAAACAGAATACAAATGTAACCCTAAACCTCAGCCCCAAAAACAGAATAAAACTATACCCTCAACCCTGAAAACAAAATAAATCTGTACCCTCACCCCCAAAACAGAATAAAACTGTACCCTCACCCCAAAAACAGAATTATTCTGTGCCCTCACACCAGAAACAGAATAAAACTGTACCCTCACCCCCAAAACAGAATAAAACTGTACCCTCACCCCAAAATCAGAATAAAACTGAACCCTCTCCCCCAAAACAGAATAAAACTGTACCCTCACCCCAATAAGAGAACAAAACATAACCCTAATCCCCAAAAACAGGATAAAACTGTGCCCTCACACCCAAAAACAGAATAAAACTGTACCCTCACACCCAAAACAGAATAAAACTGTACCCTCACACCCAAAAACAGAATAAAACTGTACGCTCACCCCCAAAACAGAATAAAACTGTACCCTAATCCCCCAAAAGCAGTAGAAAACTGTACCCTCACACCTAAAATAGAATCAAACTATACCCTCACCGCAATAACAGCAGAAAACAGTACCCTCACCCCCAAAACAGAATAAAACTGTACCCTCACCCCTAAAACAGAATAAAACTGTACCCTCACACCCTAACTAAGAATAAAACTGTACCCTCACTCGTATAACAGAATAAAAGTGTACCCTAACCACTAAAAGCAGAATAAGATTGTACCATCACCCTGAAAACAGAATATACCTGTACCCTAACACCCAAAACAGAATAAAACTGTAGCCTCAACTCTAAATCAGAATAAAATTGTACCCTCACGCATAAAACAGAATAAACTGTACCATCACTCCTAAAACAGAATAAAACTGTATCCACAAATACAAAGATGGATTAAAACTGTTCCCTCACCTCTAAAAACAGAATACAAATGTAACCCTAACCCTCAGCCCCAAAAACAGAATAAAACTGTACCCTCAACCCTGAAAACAAAATAAATCTGTACCCTCACCCCCAAAACAGAATAAAACTGTACCCTCACCCCAAAAACAGAATTAAACTGTGCCCTCACACCAGAAACTGAATAAAACTGTACCATCACCCCTAAAACAGAATAAAACAGTATCCATAAATACAAAGACGGAATAAAACTGTACCCTCACCCCTAAAACAGAATAAAAGTGTACCCGAACCACGAAAAGCAGAATAAGACTGTACCATCACCCTGAAAACAGAATATACCTGTACCCTAACACCCAAAACAGAATAAAACTGTACCCTCAACTCGAAATCAGAATAAAATTGTACCCTCACGCATAAAATAGAATAAACTGTACCATCACCCCTAAAACAGAATAAAACAATAATCACAAATACAAAGATGGATTAAAACTGTTCCCTCACCTCTAAAAACAGAATACAAATGTAACCCTAACCCTCAGCCCCAAAAACAGAATAAAACTGTACCCTCAACCCTGAAAACAAAATAAATCTGTACCCTCACCCCCAAAACAGAATAAAACTGTACCCTCACCCCAAAAACAGAATTAAACTGTGCCCTCACACCAGAAACAGAATAAAACTGCACCCTCACACCAATAAGAGAACAAAACATAACCCTCATTCCCAAAAACAGGATAAAACTGTACTCTCACACCCAAAACAGAATAAAACTGTACCCTAATTTCCCAAAAGCAGAATAAAACTGTACCCTCACACCTAAAATAGAATCAAACTATACCCTCACCCCAATAACAGCAGAAAACTATACCCTCACCCCAAAAACAGAATAAAACTGTACCCTCACACCCAAAAACAGAATAAAACTGCACCCTCACCCCCAAAACAGAATAAAACTGTACCCAAATCCCCCAAAAGCAGAATAAAACTGTACCCTCACACCGAAAATAGAATAAAACTATACCCTCACCCCAATAACAGCAGAAAACTGTACCCTCACCCCACAAACAGAATAAAACTATACCCTCACACCCAAAAGCAGAATAAAACTGTAAAATAACACATAGAATAGAATAAAACTGTACCCTCACCCCATATAACTGCAGAAAACAGTACCCTCATCCCCAAAACAGAATAAAACTGTACCCTCACCCCAAAAACAGAATAAAACTGTACCATCACACACGAAACAGAATAAAACTGTACCCTCACACACGAAACAGAATACAACTGTACCCTCACCCCAAAAAAAGAATAAAACTGTACCCTAAACTCTAAAAACAAAATAAATCTGTACCATCACACCCAAAACAGAATAAAGCTGTGCCCTCACACCAGAAACAGAATAAAACTGTACCCTCACACCTAAATAGATTAAAGCAGAACCCTCACCACTAAGATAGATTAAAACTGTCCCCTCACCCCAATAACAGAACAAAACTGTACCTGAATCCCCAAAAACAGGATAAAACTGTGCCCACACACCCAAAAACAGAATAAAACTGTACCCTCACACCCAAAACAGAATAAAACTGCACCCTCACACCTAAAATAGAATAAAACTGTACCCTCACCCCAATAACTGCAGAAAACGGTACCCTCACCCCCAAAACAGAATAAAAATGTACCCTCACCCCCAAAAACAGAATAAAACTGTACCATCACACACGAAACAGAATACAACTGTACCCTCACCCCATAAACAGAATAAAACTATACCCTAAACTCTAAAAACAGAATAAAACTGTAATCTCAACCCGAAAAACAGAATAAAACTGTGCCATCACATACGAAACAGAGTACATCTGTACCCTCACCCCAAAAAAAGAATAAAAATGTACTCAAAACTCTAAAAACAGAATAAAACTGTACCCTCACCCCCAAAAACAAATAAAAATTTACCATCATCCCTAAAACAGAATAAACTGTACCCTAACACCAATAACAGAATAAAACTGTACCCTCACCCCCAAAAACAGGATAAAACTATACCCTCACCCCCTAAAATAGATTCAAACTGTACTCCTCACCCCTAAAATAGATTAAACGGTCCCCTCACCCCAATAACAGAATAAAACTGCACCCTCACTCCTAAAACAGAATAAAACTATACCCTCATCCACAAAGACAGGATAAAACTGTGCCCTCACAACCAAAAACAGAATAAAACTACGCTCACACCTAAAATAGAATAAAACTGTACCCTCACCCCAATAACAGCAGCAAACTGTACCCTCACCCCTAAAACAGAATAAATCTGTACCCTCAACCCTAAATCAGAATAAAAATGTACCATCACCCCTAAAACAGAATAAAAGTGTACCCTAACCACTAAAAACAGAATAAACTGTACCATCACCCTGAAAATAGAATATACCTATAACCTAACACCCAAAACAGAATAAAACTGTACCCTCATCTCTAAATCAGAATAAAATTGTACCCTCACGCATAAAACAGAATAAAACTGTACCATCACTCCTAAAATAGAATCAAACTATACCCTCACCCCAGTAACAGCACAAAATTGTACCCTTACCCCCAAAACAGAATAAAACTGTACCCTCAACCCTGAAAACAGAATAAATCTGTACCTCACCCCCAAAACAGAATAAAACTATACCCTCAGACCCAAAAACAGAACAAAACTGTACCCTCACACCAAAACAGAATAAAACTGTACCCTCACACCTAAAATAGAATAAAACTGTACCCTCACCCCAATAACTGCAGAAAACGGTACACTCGCCCCCAAAACAGAATAAAACTTTACCCTCACCCCCAAAAACAGAATAAAACTGTACCCTCACCCCATAAACAGAATAAAACTGTACTCTAGAGTCTAAAAAACAGAATAAAACAGTACCGTCACCCCTGAAAACGGAATAAATCTGCACCCTCAACCCCAAAACAGAATAAAACTGTATCCTCACCCAGTAAAACATGATAAAACTGTACACTCACACCCAAAAACAGAATTAAACTGTAGCCTCACACCTAAAAGAGAATAAAACTGTACCCCACACCCCTAAAATAGATTCAAACTGCACTCTCACGCCTAAATAGATAAAAACTGTCCCCTCACCCCAATAACAGAATAAAACTGTACACTCACACCAATAACAGAATACAACTGTCCCTAAAACAGAATAAAACTGTACCCTAATACCCTAAATCAGAATAAAACTGTACTCTCACACCTAAAACAGAATAAAAGTGTACCCTAACCACTAAAAACAGATTAAGACTGTACCATCACCCTGAAAACAGAATATACCTGTACCCTAACACCCAAAACAGAATAAAACTGTACCCTCAACTCTAAATCAGAATAAATTGTACCCTCACGCATAAAACAGAATAAACTGTACCATCACCCTAAAACAGAATATAAATGTATCCACAAATACAAAGACGGATTAAAACTGTTCCCTCACCTCTAAAAAACAGAATACAAATGTAACCCTAACCCTCAGCCCCAAAAACAGAATAAACAATACCCTCAACCCTGAAAACAAAATAAATATGTACCCTCACCCCCAAAACAGAATAAAACTGTACCCTCACCCCAAAAACAGAATTAAACTGTGCCCTCACACCAGAAACAGAATAAAACTGTACCCTCACACCTACAATAGATTAAAACAGTACCCTCACCACTGAGATAGATTAAAACTGTCCCCTCACCCCCAATAAGAGAACAAAACTGTACCCTCATCCCAAAAACAGGATAAAACTATGCCCTCACACCCAAAGACAGAATAAAACTGTACCCTCACCCCAAAAACAGAATAAAACTGTGCCCTCACACCAGAAACAGAATAAAACTGTACCCTCACACCTACAATAGATTAAAACAGTACCCTCACCACTGAGATAGATTAAAACTGTCCCCTCACCCCAATAACAGAACAAAACTGTACCTTCATCCCCAAAAACAGAATAAAACTGTGCCCTCACACCCAAAAACAGAATAAAAATGGACCCTCACACCAGAAACAGAATAAAACTGTACCCTCACACCTAAAATAGATTAAAACAGTACCCTCACCACTAAGATAGATTAAAACTGTCCCCTCACCCCAATAACGGAACAAAACTGTACCTGAATCCCCAAAAACTGGATAAAACTGTGCCCACACACCCAAAAACAGAATAAAAATGGACCCTCACACCCAAAAACAGAACCAAACTGTACCCTCACACCCAAAACAGAATAAAACTGCACCCTCACACCTAAAATAGAATAAAACTGTACCCTCACCCCCAATAACTGCAGAAAACGGTACCCTCACCCCCAAAACAGAATAAAACTGTACCATCACACACGAAACAGAATGGAACTGTACCCTCACCCCATAAACAGAATAAAACTGTACCCTAAACTCTAAAAACAGAATAAAACTGTAAACTCAAAGCGAAAAACAGAATAAAACTGTACCATCACACACGAAACAGAGTACATCTGTACCCTCACGCCAAAAAAAAAACTGTACCCAAAACTCTAAAAACACAATATAACTGTACCCTCACACCCAAAAACAGAATAAAAATTTACCATCATCCCTAAAACAGAATAAAACTGTACCCTCACACCAATAACAGAATAAAACTGTACCCTCACCCCCAAAAACAGGATAAAACTATACCCTCACCCCTGAATAGATTTAAACTGTACTCTCACCCTAAAATAGATTAAAGCTGTCCCCTCACCCCAATAACAGAAGAAAACTGCACCCTCACTCCTAAAACAGAATAAAACTATACCCTCATCCACAAAGACAGGATAAAACTGTGCCCTCACACCCAAAAACAGAATAAAACTACGCTCACACCTAAATAGAATACAACTGTACCCTCACCCCAATAACAGCAGCAAACTGTACCCTCACCCCTAAAACAGAATAAAACTGTACCCTCACGCCCTAAATCAGAATAAAACTGTACCCTCACCCCTAAAACAGAATAAAAGTGCACCCTAACCACTAAAAACAGATTAAGACTGTACCATCACCCTGAAAACAGAATACACCTGTACTCTAACACCCAAACAGAATAAAACTGTACCCTCAACTCTAAATCAGAATAAAATTGTACCCTCACGCATAAAACAGAATAAACTGTACCATCACTCCTAAAACAGAATAAAACTGTATCCACAAATACAAAGACGGATTAAAACTGTTCCCTCACCTCTAAAAACAGAATACAAATGTAACCCTAACCCTCAGCCCCAAAAACAGAACAAAACTGTACCCTCAACCCTGAAAACAAAATAAATATGTACCCTCACCCCCAAAACAGAATAAAACTGTACCCTCACCCCAAAAACAGAATTAAACAGTGCCCTCACACCAGAAACAGAATAAAACTGTACCCTCACCCCAATAAGAGAACAAAACATAACCCTCATCCCCAAAAACAGGATAAAACTGTGCCCTCACACCCAAAAACAGAATAAAACTGTACCCTCACACCCAAAAACAGAATAAAACTGTACCCTCACACCCAAAGACAGAATAAAACTGTACCCTCACACCAAAAACAGAATAAAGCTGTGCCCTCACACCAGAAACAGAATAAAACTGTACCGTCACACCTACAATAGATTAAAACAGTACCCTCACCACTAAGATAGATTAAAACTGTCCCCTCACCCCAATAACAGAACAAAACTGTACCTTCATCCCCAAAAACAGGATAAAACTGTGCCCACACACCCAAAAACAGAATAAAACTTACCCTCACACCCAAAAACAGAACAAAACTGTACCCTCACACCCAAAACAGAATAAAACTGCACCCTCACACCTAAAATAGAATAAAACTGTACCCTCACCCCAATAACTGCAGAAAACGGTACCCTCACCCCCAAAACAGAATAAAACTGTACCATCACACACGAAACAGAATGGAACTGTACCCGCACCCCATAAACAGAATAAAACTGTACCCTAAACTCTAAAAACAGAATAAAACTGTAACCTCAACCCGAAAAACAGAATAAAACTGTACCATCACACACGAAACAGAGTACATCTGTACCCTCACGCCCAAAAAAAACTGTACCCAAAACTCTAAAAACAGAATATAACTGCACCCTCACCCCCAAAAACAGAATAAAAATTTACCATCATCCCTAAAACAGAATAAAACTGTACCCTCACACCAATAACAGAATAAAACTGTACCCTCACCCCCAAAAACAGGATAAAACTATACCCTCACCCCTAAAATAGATTCAAACTGTACTCTCACCCCTAAAATAGATTAAAGCTGTCCCCTCACCCCAATAACAGAAGAAAACTGCACCTCACTCCTAAAACAGAATAAAACTATACCCTCATCCACAAAGACAGGATAAAACTGTGCCCTCACACCCAAAAACAGAATAAAACTACGCTCACACCTAAAATAGAATAAAACTGTACCCTCACCCCAATAACAGCAGCAAACTGTACCCTCACCCCTAAAACAGAATAAAACTGCACCCTCACGCCCAAAATCAGAATAAAACTGTACCCTCACCCCTAAAACAGAATAAAACTGTACCCTCAAACCTCAATCAGAATAAAACTGCACCCTCACCCCAAAAACAGAATAAAAGTGTACCCTAACCACTAAAAACAGAATAAGATTGTACCATCACCCTGAAAACAGAATATACCTGTACCCTAACACCCAAAACAGAATAAAACTGTACCCTCAACTCTAAATCAGAATAAAATTGTACCCTCACGCATAAAACAGAATAAAACTGTACCATCACCCCTAAAACAGAATAAAACAATAATCACAAATACAAAGACGGATTAAAACTGTTCCCTCACCTCTAAAAACAGAATACAAATGTAACCCTAACCCTCAGCCCCAAAAACAGAATAAAACTGTACCCTCAACCCTGAAAACAAAATAAATCTGTACCCTCATCCCCAAAACAGCATAAAACTGTAACCTCACCCCAAAAACAGAATAAAACTGTACCCTCACCCCCAAAACAGAATAAAACTGTACCCTCACCCCAAAAACAGAATTCAACTGTGTCCTCACACCAGAAAGAGAATAAAACTGTACCCTCACCCCAATAAGAGAACAAAACATAACCCTCATCCACGAAAACAGGATGAAACTGTGCCCTCACACCCAAAAACAGAATAAAACTGTACCCTCACCCCCAAAACAGAATAAAACTGTACACTCACACCTAAAATAGAATCAAACTATACCCTCACCCCAATAACAGCAGAAAACTATACCCTCACCCCAAAAACAGAATAAAACTGTATCCTCACACCTAAAATAGAATAAAACTGTACCCTCACCCCAATAACAGCAGCAAACTGTACCCTCACCCCTAAAATAGAATAAAACTGTACCCTTACACCCTAAATCAGAATAAAACTGTACCCTCACCCATAAAACAGAATAAAAGTGTACCCGAACCACTAAAAACAGATTAAGACTGTACCATCACCCTGAAAACAGAATACACCTGTACCCTAACACCCAAAACAGAATAAAACTGTACCCTCAACTCTAAATCAGAATAAAATTGTACCCTCACGCATAAAACAGAATAAACTGTACCATCACCCCTAAAACAGAATAAAACAATATTCACAAATAAAAAGACAGATTAAAACTGTTCCCTCACCTCTAAGAACAGAATACAAATGTAACCCTAACCCTCAGCCCCAAAAACAGAATAAAACTATACCCTCAACCCTGAAAACAAAATAAATCTGTACCCTCACCCCCAAAACAGAATAAAACTGTACCCTTACCCCAAAAACAGAATAAAACTGCGCCCTCACACCAGAAAGAGAATAAATCTGTACCCTCACCCCAATAAGAGAACAAAACATAACCCTCATCCCCAAAAACAGAATAAAACTGTGCCCTCACACCCAAAAACAGAATAAAACTGTACCCTCACCCCCAAAACAGAATAAAACTGTACCCTAATTTCCCAAAAGCAGAATAAAACTTTGCCCTCACACCAAAAACAGAACAAAACTGTGCCCTCACACCAGAAACAGAATAAAACTGTACCCTCACACCTAAAATAGATTAAAACAGTACCCTCACCACTAAGATAGATTAAAACAGTACCCTCACCCCAATAACAGAACAAAACTGTACCTTCATCCCCAAAAACAGGATAAAACTGTGCCCACACATCCAAAAACAGAATAAAACTGTACCCTCACACCCAAAAACAGAACAAAACTGTACCCTCACACCCAAAACAGAATAAAACTGCACCCTCACCCCCAAAACAGAATAAAAGTGTACCCTAACCACTAAAAACAGATTAAGACTGTACCATCACCCTGAAAACAGAATACACCTGTACTCTAACACCCAAAACAGAATAAAACTGTACCCTCAACTCTAAATCAGAATAAAATTGTACCCTCACGCATAAAACAGAATAAACTGTACCATCACCCCTAAAACAGAATAAAACAATAATCACAAATACAAAGACGGATTAAAACTGTTCCCTCACCTCTAAAAACAGAATACAAATGTAACCCTAACCCTCAGCCCCAAAAACAGAACAAAACTATACCCTCAACCCTGAAAACAAAATAAATATGTACCCTCAACCCCCAAAACAGAATAAAACTGTATGCTCACCCCAAAAACAGAATTAAACTGTGCCCTCACACCAGAAAGAGAATAAAACTGTACCCTCAACTCTAAATCAGAATAAAATTGTACCCTCACGCATTAAACAGAATAAAACTGTACCATCACCCATAAAACAGAATAAAACTGCACCCTCACACCTAAAATAGAATAAAACTGTACCCTCACCCCAATAACTGCAGAAAACGGTACCCTCACCCCCAAAACAGAATAAAACTGTACCATCACACACGAAACAGAATACATCTGTACCCTCACCCCATAAACAGAATAAAACTGTACCCTAAACTCTAAAAACAGAATAAAACTGTAACCTCAACCCGAAAAACAGAATAAAACTGTACCATCACACACGAAACAGAATACATCTGTACCCTCACGCCCAAAAAAAACTGTACCCAAAACTCTAAAAACAGAATATAATTGTACCCTCACCTCCAAAAACAGAATAAAAATTTACCATCATCCCTAAAACAGAATAAAACTGTACCCTCACATCAATAACAGAATAAAACTGTACCCTCACCCCCAAAAACAGAATAAAACTACGTTCACACCTAAAATAGAATAAAACTGTACCCTCACCCCTAAAATAGATTAAAGCTGCCCCCTCACCCCAATAACAGAAGAAAACTGCACCTCACTCCTAAAACAGAATAAAACTATACCCTCATCCACAAAGACAGGATAAAACTGTGCCCTCACACCCAAAAACAGAATAAAACTACGCTCACACCTAAAATAGAATAAAACTGTACCCTCACCCCAATAAAAGCAGCAAACTGTACCCTCACCCCTAAAACAGAATAAAACTGCACCCTCACGCCCAAAATCAGAATAAAACTGTACCCTCACCCCTAAAACAGAATAAAACCGTACCCCCAAACCTCAATCAGAATAAAACTGTACCCTCACCCCAAAAACAGAATAAAAGTGTACCCTAAACACTAAAAACAGAATAAGATTGTACCATCACCCTGAAAACAGAATATAACTGTACCCTAACACCCAAAACAGAATAAAACTGTACCCTCAACTCTAAATCAGAATAAAATTGTACCCTCACGCATAAAACAGAATAAAACTGTACCCTCACCCCAAAAACAGAATAAAAGTGTACCCTAAACACTAAAAACAGAATAAGATTGTACCATCACCCTGAAAACAGAATATAACTGTACCCTAACACCCAAAACAGAATAAAACTGTACCCTCAACTCTAAATCAGAATAAAATTGTACCCTCACGCATAAAACAGAATAAAACTGTACCCTCACCCCAAAAACAGAATAAAAGTGTACCCTAAACACTAAAAACAGAATAAGATTGTACCATCACCCTGAAAACAGAATATAACTGTACCCTAACACCCAAAACAGAATAAAACTGTACCCTCAACTCTAAATCAGAATAAAATTGTACCCTCACGCATAAAACAGAATAAAACTGTACCATCACCCCTAAAACAGAATAAAACAATAATCACAAATACAAAGACGGATTAAAACTGTTCCCTCACCTCTAAAAACAGAATACAAATGTAACCCTAACCCTCAGCCCCAAAAACAGAACAAAACTATACCCTCAACCCTGAAAACAAAATAAATATGTACCCTCACCCCCAAAACAGAATAAAACTGTACCCTCACCCCAAAAACAGAATTCAACTGTGTCCTCACACCCAAAAAACAGAATAAAACTGTACACTCACCCCCAAAACAGAATAAAACTGTACCCTAATCTCCCAAAAGCAGAATAAAACTGTACACTCACACTTAAAATAGAATCAAACTATACCCTCACCCCAATAACAGCAGAAAACTATACCCTCACCCCAAAAACAGAATAAAACTGTATCCTCACCCTCAAAACAGAATAAAACTATACCCTCACACCTAAAATAGAATAAAACTGTACCCTCACCCCAATAACAGCAGCAAACTGTACCCTCACCACTAAAACAGAATAAAACTGTACCCTTACACCCTAACTCAGAATAAAACTGTACCCTCACCCATAAAACAGAATAAAAGTGTACCCTAACCACTAAAAACAGATTAAGACTGTACCATCACCCTGAAAACAGAATACACCTGTACCCTAACACCCAAAACAGAATAAAACTGTACCCTCAACTCTAAATCAGAATAAAATTGTACCCTCACGCATAAAACAGAATAAACTGTACCATCACCCCTAAAACAGAATAAAACAATATTCACAAATAAAAAGACGGATTAAAACTGTTCCCTCACCTCTAAGAACAGAATACAAATGTAACCCTAACCCTCAGCCCCAAAAACAGAATAAAACTATACCCTCAACCCTGAAAACAAAATAAATCTGTACCCTCACACCCAAAACAGAATAAAACTGTACCCTCACCCCAAAAACAGAATTAAACTGTGCCCTCACACCAGAAAGAGAATAAAACTGTACCCTCACCCCAATAAGAGAACAAAACATAACCCTCATCCCCAAAAACAGCATAAAACTGTGCCCTCACACCCAAAAACAGAATAAAACTGTACCCTCACACCCAAAACAGAATAAAACTGTACCCTAATTTCCCAAAAGCAGAATAAAACTGTGCCCTCACACTTAAAATAGAATCAAACTATACCCTCACCCAATAACAGCAGAAAACCATACCCTCACACCAAAAACAGAATAAAACTGTGCCCTCACACCAAAAACAGAATAAAACTGTGCCCTCACACCAGAAACAGAATAAAACTGTACCGTCACACCTACAATAGATTAAAACAGTACCCTCACCACTAAGATAGATTAAAACTGTCCCCTCACCCCAATAACAGAACAAAACTGTACCTTCATCCCCAAAAACTGGATAAAACTGTGCCCACACATCCAAAAACAGAATAAAACTGTACCCTCACACCCAAAAACAGAACAAAACTGTACTCTCACACCCAAAACAGAATAAAACTGTACTCTCACACCCAAAACAGAATGGAACTGTACCCTCACCCCATAAACAGAATAAAACTGTACCCTCACCCCATAAACAGAATAAAACTGTACCCTCACCCCATAAACAGAATAAAACTGTAACCTCAACCCGAAAAACAGAATAAAACAGTACCATCACACACGAAACAGAGTACATCTGAACCCTCACCCCCAAAAAAAACTGAACCCAAAACTCTAAAAACAGAATATAACTGTACCCTCACCCCCAAAAACAGAATAAAAATTTACCATCATCCCTAAAACAGAATAAAACTGTACCCTCACACCAATAACAGAATAAAACTGTACCCTCACCCCCAAAAACAGGATAAAACTATACCCTCATCCCTAAAATAGATTCAAACTGAACTCTCACCCCTAAAATAGATTGAAACAGTCCCCTCACCCCAATAACAGAATAAAACTGCACCCTCACTCCTAAAACAGAATAAAACTATACCCTCATCCACAAAGACAGGATAAAACTATGCCCTCACACCCAAAAACAGAATAATACTACGCTCACACCTAAAATAGAATAAAACTGTACCCTCACCACAATAACAGCAGCAAACTGTACCCTCACCCCTAAAACAGAATAAATCTGTACCCTCACCCCAATAAGAGATCAAAACATAACCCTCATCCCCAAAAACAGGATAAAACTGTGCCCTCACACCCAAAAACAGAATAAAACTGTACCCTCAACCCCAAAACAGAATAAAACTGTACCCTAATCCCCCAAAAGCAGAATAAAACTGTACCCTCACACCTAAAATAGAATCAAACTATACCCTCACCCCAATAACAGCAGCAAACTGTACCCTCACCCCTAAAACAGAATAAAACTGTACCCTCACGCCCTAAATCAGAATAAAACTGTACCATCACCCCTTAAACAGAATAAAAGTGTACCCTAACCACTAAAAACAGAATAAGACTGTACCATCACCCTGAAAACAGAATATACCTGTACCCTAACACCCAAAACAGAATAAAACTGTACCCTCAACTCTAAATCAGAATAAAATTGTACCCTCACGCATAAAACAGAACAAACTGTACCATCACCCCTAAAACAGAATAAAACAATAATCACAAATACAAAGATGGATTAAAACTGTTCCCTCACCTCTAAAAACAGAATACAAATGTAACCCTAACCCTCAGCCCCAAAAACAGAATAAAACTATACCCTCAACCCTGAAAACAAAAAAAATATGTACCCTCACCCCCAAAACAGAATAAAACTGTACCCTCACCCCAAAAACAGAATTCAACTGTGTCCTCACACCAGAAACAGAATAAAACTGTACCCTCACACCAATAAGAGAACAAAACATAACCCTCATCCCCAAAAACAGGATAAAACTGTGCCCTCATCCCCAAAAACAGAATAAAACTGTACCCTCACCCCCAAAACAAAATAAAACTGTACCCTAATCTCCCAAAAGCAGAATAAAACTGTACCCTCACACCTAAAATAGAATCAAACTATACCCTCACCCCAATAACAGCCGAAAACTATACCCTCACACCAAAAACAGAATAAAACTGTATCCTCACAGCCAAAAACAGAATAAAACTGCACCCTCACCCCCAAAACAGAATAAAACTGTACCCTAATCCCCCAAAAGCAGAATAAAACTGTACCCTCACACCTTAAATAGAATCAAACTATACCCTCACCCCAATAACAGCAGAAAACCATACCCTCACACCAAAAACAGAATAAAACTGTACCCTCACACCCAAAAACAGAATAAAACTGCACCCTCACACCCAAAACAGAATAAAACTGCACCCTCACACCTAAAATAGAATAAAACTGTACCCTCACCCCAATAACTGCAGAAAACAGTACCCTCACCCCCAAAACAGAATAAAACTGTACCATCACACACGAAACACAATACAACTGTACCCTCAACCCAAAAAAAGAATAAAACTGTACCCTCACCCCAATAACTGCAGAAAACGGTACCCTCACTTCCCAAAAACTGAATAAAACTGTACCATCACACACAAAACAGAATACACCTGTACCCTCACCCCATAAACAGAATAACACTGTTCCCTAAACTCTAAAAACAGAATAAAATTGTACCCTCACGCATAAAACAGAATAAACTGTACCATCACCCCTAAAACAGAATAAAACTTTATTCACAAATACAAAGACGGATTAAAACTGTTCCCTCACCTCTAAAAACAGAATACAAATGTAACCCTAACCCTCAGCCCCAAAAACAGAATAAAACTGTACCCTCAACCCTGAAAACAAAATAAATCTGTACCCTCACCCCCAAAACAGAATAAAACTGTACCCTCACCCCAAAAACAGAATAAAACTGTACCCTCACCACTAAGATAGATTAAAACTGTCCCCTCACCCCAATAACAGAACAAAACTGTACCTGAATCCCCAAAAACAGGATAAAACTGTGCCCACACACCCAAAAACAGAATAAAACTGTACCCTCACACCCAAAAACAGAATAAAACTGTGCCCACACACCCAAAAACAGAATAAAACTGTACCCTAATCCCCCAAAAGCAGAATAAAACTGTACGCTCACACCTAAAATAGAATCAAACTATACCCTCACCCCAATAACAGCAGAAAACTGTACCCTTACCCCCAAAACAGAATAAAACTGTACCCTAATCCCCCAAAAGCAGAACAAAACTGTACCCTCACACCCAAAAAACAGAATAAAACTGTACCCTCACACCCAAAAGCAGAATAAAACTGTAACCTAACACATAGAACAGAATAAAACTGTACCCTCACCCCAATAACAGCAGAAAACTGTACCCTCACACCCAAAAACAGAATAAAACTGTACCCTCACACCCAAAAGCAGAATAAAACTGTAACCTAACACATAGAATAGAATAAAACTGTACCCTCACCCCATATAACTGCAGAAAACAGTACCCTCAACCCCAAAACAGAATAAAACTGTACCCTCACCCCCAAAAACAGAACTAAACTGTACCATCACACATGAAACAGAATACAACTGTACCCTCACACCAAAAAAAGAATAAAACTGTACCCTAATCTCTAAAAACAGAATAAATCTGTACCCTCACCCCAAAAACAGAATAAAACTGTGCCCTCACACCAGAAACAGAATAAAACTGTACCCTCACACCTAAAATAGATTAAAACAGTACCCTCACCACTAAGATAGATTAAAACTGTCCCCTCACCCCAATAACAGAACAAAACTGTACCTGAATGACCAAAAACTGGATAAAACTGTGCCCACACAACCAAAAACAGAATAAAACTGTACCCTCACACCCAAAAAACAGAACAAAACTGTACCCTCACACCCAAAACAGAATAAAACTGTACCCTCACCCCCAAAAACAGGATAAAACTATACCCTCATCCCTAAAATAGATTCAAACTGAACTCTCACCCCTAAAATAGATTGAAACTGTCCCCTCACCCCAATAACAAAATAAAACTGCACCTCACTCCTAAAACAGAATAAAACTATACCCTCATCCACAAAGACAGGATAAAACTGTGCCCTCACACCCAAAACCAGAATAAAACTACGCTCACACCTAAAATAGAATAAAACTGTACCCTCACCCCAATAACAGCAGCAAACTGTACCCTCACCGCTAAAACAGAATAAAACTGCACCCTCAAACCTAAATCAGAATAAAACTGTACCCTCAAACCTAAATCAGAATAAAACTGTACCCTCACCCCAATAAGAGAACAAAACATAACCCTCATCCCCAAAAACAGGATAAAACTGTGTCCTCACACCTAAAACAGAATAAAACTGTACCCTCACGCCCTAAATCAGAATAAAACTGTACCTCATCACCCCAAAAACAGAATAAAAGTGTACCCTAACCACTAAAAACAGAATAAGACTGTACCATCACCCTGAAAACAGAATATACCTGTACCCTAACACCCAAAACAGAATAAAACTGTACCCTCAACTCTAAATCAGAAAAAATTGTACCCTCACGCATAAAACAGAATAAACTGTACCATCACTCCTAAAACAGAATAAAACAATAATCACAAATACAAAGATGGATTAAAACTGTTCCCTCACCTCTAAAACAGAATACAAATGTAACCCTAACCCTCAGCCCCAAAAACAGAATAAAACTATACCCTCAACCCTGAAAACAAAATAAATCTGTACCCTCACCCCCAAAACAGAATAAAACTGTACCCTTACCCCAAAAACAGAATTAAACTGTGCCCTCACACCAGAAAGAGAATAAATCTGTACCCTCACCCCAATAAGAGAACAAAACATAACCCTCATCCCCAAAAACAGAATAAAACTGTGCCCTCACACCCAAAAACAGAATAAACTGTACCCTCAACCCCAAAACAGAATAAAACTGTACACTCACCCCCAAAACAGAATAAAACTGTACCCTAATCTCCCAAAAGCAGAATAAAACTGTACCCTCACACCTAAAATAGAATCAAACGTATACCCTCACCCCAATAACAGCAGAAAACCATACCCTCACACCAAAAACAGAATAAAACTGTATCCTCACACCCAAAAACAGAATAAAACTGCACCCTCACCCCCAAAACAGAATACAACTGTACCCCTAATCCCCCAAAAGCAGAATAAAACTGTACCCTCACACCTAAAATAGAATCAAAACTATACCCTCACCCCAATAACAGCAGAAAACTGTACCCTCACCCCAAAAACAGAATAAAACTGTACCCTCACACCCAAAAGCAGAATAAAACTGTAAGCTAACACATAGAATAGAATAAAACTGTACCATCACCCCAATAACTGAAGAAAACAGTACCCTCACCCCCAAAACAGAATAAAACTATATCCCTAGCCTCAAAACAGAATAAAACTGTACCATCACACACGAAACAGAATACAACTGTACCCTCACCCCATAAACAGAATAACACTGTACCCTAAACTCTAAAAACAGAATAAAATTGTACCCTCACGCATAAAAACAGAATAAACTGTACCATCACCCCTAAAACAGAAATAAAACTTTATCCACAAATACAAAGACGGATTAAAACTGTTCCCTCACCTCTAAAAACAGAATACAAATGTAACCCTAAACCTCAGCCCCAAAAACAGAAATAAAACTATAGCCTCAACCCTGAAAACAAAATAAATCTGTACCCACACACCCAAAACAGAATAAAACTGTACCCTCACCCCAAAAACAGAATTCAACTGTGCCCTCACACCAGAAACAGAATAAAACTGTACCCTCACCCCAGTAAGAGAACAAAACATAACCCTCATCTCCAAAAACAGGATAAAACTGTGCCCTCACACCCAAAAACAGAATAAAACTGTACCCTCACACCCAAAAACAGAATAAAACTGTGCCCTCACACCAGAAACAGGATAAAACTGTGCGCTCACACCTAAAATAGATTAAAACAGTACGCTCACAACTAAGAAAGATTAAAACTGTCCCCTCACCGCAATAACAGAACAAAACTGTACCTGAATCCCAAAAACAGGATAAAAACTGTGCCCTCACACCCAAAAACAGAATAAAACTGTACCCTAACCCCCAAAAGCAGAACAAAACTGAACTCTCACACCTAAAATAGAATAAAACTGTACCCTCACCCCAATAACAGCAGAAAACTGTACCCTTACCCCCAAAACAGAATAAAACTGTACCCTAATCCCCCAAAAGCAGAACAAAACTGTACCCTCACACCCAAAAACAGAATAAAACTGTACCCTCACACCCAAAAGCAGAATAAAACTGTACCCTCACACCTAAAATAGAATCAAACTATACCCTCACACCAATAACAGCAGAAAACTATACCCTCACACCAAAAACAGAATAAAACTGTACCCTCACACCCAAAAACAGAATAAAACTGCACCCTCACCCCCAAAACAGAATAAAACTGTACCCTAATCCCCCAAAAGCAGAATAAAACTGTACCCTCACACCTAAAATAGAATCAAACTATACCCTCACCCCAATAACAGCAGAAAACTATACCCTCACCCCAAAAACAGAATAAAACTGTACCCTCACACCCAAAAGCAGAATAAAACTGTAAGCTAACACATAGAATAGAATAAAACTGTACCCTCACCCCATATAACTGCAGAAAACAGTACCCTCACCCCCAAAACAGAATAAAACTATATCCCCAGCCTCAAAAACAGAATAAAACTGTACCATCACACACGAAACAGAATACAACTGTACCCTCACCCCAAAAACAGAATAAAACTGTACCATCACACACGAAACAGAATACAACTGTACCCTCACCCCATAAACAGAATAACACTGTACCCTAAACTCTAAAACAGAATAAAATTGTACCCTCACGCATAAAACAGAATAAACTGTACCATCACCCCTAAAACAGAATAAAACTTTATCCACAAATACAAAGACGGATTAAAACTGTTCCCTCACCTCTAAAAACAGAATACAAATGTAACCCTAACCCTCAGCCCCAAAAACAGAATAAAACTGTACCATCAACCCTGAAAACAAAATAAATCTGTACCCTCACCCCCAAAACAGCATAAAACTGTACCCTCACCCCAAAAACAGAATTAAACTGTGCCCTCACACCTAAAATAGATTAAAACAGTACGCTCACAACTAAGAAAGATTAAAACTGTCCCCTCACCCCAATAACAGAACAAAACTGTACCTGAATCCCAAAAACAGGATAAAACTGTGCCCACACACCCAAAAACAGAATAAAACTGTACCCTAATCCCCCAAAAGCAGAACAAAACTGAACCCTCACACCTAAAATAGAATCAAACTATACCCTCACCCCAATAACAGCAGAAAACTGTACCCTTACCCCAAAAACAGAATAAAACTGTACCCTAATCCCCCAAAAGCAGAACAAAACTGTACCCTCACACCCAAAAACAGAATAAAACTGTACCCTCATACCCAAAAGCAGAATAAAACTGTAACCTAACACATAGAATAGAATAAAACTGTACCCTCACCCCAATAACTGCAGAAAACAGTACCCTCACCCCCAAAACAGAATAAAACTGTACCCTCACCCCCAAAAACAGAACTAAACTGTACCATCACACATGAAACAGAATACAACTGTACCCTCACACCAAAAAAAGAATAAAACTGTACCCTAATCTCTAAAAACAGAATAAATCTGTACCCTCACCCCCAAAACAGAATAAAACTGTGCCCTCACACCAGACACAGAATAAAACTGTACCCTCACACCTAAAAACAGATTAAAACAGTACCCTCACCACTAAGATAGATTAAAACTGTCCCCTCACCCAAATAACAGAACAAAACTTTACCTGAATCCCCAAAAACAGGATAAAACTGTGCCCACACAACCAAAAACAGAATAAAACTGTACCCTCAACTCTAAATCAGAAAAAATTGTACCCTCACGCATAAAACAGAATAAACTGTACCATCACTCCTAAAACAGAATAAAACAATAATCACAAATACAAAGATGGATTAAAACTGTTCCCTCACCTCTAAAAACAGAATACAAATGTAACCCTAACCCTCAGCCCCAAAAACAGAATAAAACTATACCCTCAACCCTGAAAATAAAATAAATCTGTACCCTCACCCCCAAAACAGAATAAAACTGTACCCTTACCCCAAAAACAGAATTAAACTGTGCCCTCACACCAGAAAGAGAATAAATCTGTACCCTCACCCCAATAAGAGAACAAAACATAACCCTCATCCCCAAAAACAGAATAAAACTGTGCCCTCACACCCAAAAACAGAATAAAACTGTACCCTCAACCCCAAAACAGAATAAAACTGTACACTCACCCCCAAAACAGAATAAAACTGTACCCTAATCTCCCAAAAGCAGAATAAAACTGTACCCTCACACCTAAAATAGAATCAAACTATACCCTCACCCCAATAACAGCAGAAAACCATACCCTCACACCAAAAACAGAATAAAACTGTATCCTCACACCCAAAAACAGAATAAAACTGCACCCTCACCCCCAAAACAGAATACAACTGTACCCTAATCCCCCAAAAGCAGAATAAAACTGTACCCTCACACCTAAAATAGAATCAAACTATACCCTCACCCCAATAACAGCAGAAAACTGTACCCTCACCCCAAAAACAGAATAAAACTGTACCCTCACACCCAAAAGCAGAATAAAACTGTAAGCTAACACATAGAATAGAATAAAACTGTACCATCACCCCAATAACTGAAGAAAACAGTACCCTCACCCCCAAAACAGAATAAAACTATATCCCTAGCCTCAAAAACAGAATAAAACTGTACCATCACACACGAAACAGAATACAACTGTACCCTCACCCCATAAACAGAATAACACTGTACCCTAAACTCTAAAAACAGAATAAAATTGTACCCTCACGCATAAAACAGAATAAACTGTACCATCACCCCTAAAACAGAATAAAACTTTATCCACAAATACAAAGACGGATTAAAACTGTTCCCTCACCTCTAAAAACAGAATACAAATGTAACCCTAAACCTCAGCCCCAAAAACAGAATAAAACTATAGCCTCAACCCTGAAAACAAAATAAATCTGTACCCACACACCCAAAACAGAATAAAACTGTACCCTCACCCCAAAAACAGAATTCAACTGTGCCCTCACACCAGAAAGAGAATAAAACTGTGCCCTCACCCCCAGTAAGAGAACAAAACATAACCCTCATCTCCAAAAACAGGATAAAACTGTGCCCTCACACCCAAAAACAGAATAAAACTGTACCCTCACACCCAAAAACAGAATAAAACTGTGCCCTCACACCAGAAACAGGATAAAACTGTGCGCTCACACCTAAAATAGATTAAAACAGTACGCTCACAACTAAGAAAGATTAAAACTGTCCCCTCACCGCAATAACAGAACAAAACTGTACCTGAATCCCAAAAACAGGATAAAACTGTGCCCTCACACCCAAAAACAGAATAAAACTGTACCCTAACCCCCAAAAGCAGAACAAAACTGAACTCTCACACCTAAAATAGAATAAAACTGTACCCTCACCCCAATAACAGCAGAAAACTGTACCCTTACCCCCAAAACAGAATAAAACTGTACCCTAATCCCCCAAAAGCAGAACAAAACTGTACCCTCACACCCAAAAACAGAATAAAACTGTACCCTCACACCCAAAAGCAGAATAAAACTGTACCCTCACACCTAAAATAGAATCAAACTATACCCTCACACCAATAACAGCAGAAAACTATACCCTCACACCAAAAACAGAATAAAACTGTACCCTCACACCCAAAAACAGAATAAAACTGCACCCTCACCCCCAAAACAGAATAAAACTGTACCCTAATCCCCCAAAAGCAGAATAAAACTGTACCCTCACACCTAAAATAGAATCAAACTATACCCTCACCCCCAATAACAGCAGAAAACTATACCCTCACCCCAAAAACAGAATAAAACTGTACCCTCACACCCAAAAGCAGAATAAAACTGTAAGCTAACACATAGAATAAAACTGTACCCTCACCCCATATAACTGCAGAAAACAGTACCCTCACCCCCAAAACAGAATAAAACTATATCCCCAGCCTCAAAAACAGAATAAAACTGTACCATCACACACGAAACAGAATACAACTGTACCCTCACCCCAAAAACAGAATAAAACTGTACCATCACACACGAAACAGAATACAACTGTACCCTCACCCCAAAAAAAGAATAAAACTGTACCCTCACCCCAATAACTGCAGAAAACGGTACCCTCACCCCCAAAAACTGAATAAAACTGTACCATCACACACGAAACAGAATACAACTGTACCCTCACCCCATAAACAGAATAACACTGTACCCTAAACTCTAAAACAGAATAAAATTGTACCCTCACGCATAAAACAGAATAAACTGTACCATCACCCCTAAAACAGAATAAAACTTTATCCACAAATACAAAGACGGATTAAAACTGTTCCCTCACCTCTAAAAACAGAATACAAATGTAACCCTAAGCCTCAGCCCCAAAAACAGAATAAAACTGTACCATCAACCCTGAAAACAAAATAAATCTGTACCCTCACCCCCAAAACAGCATAAAACTGTACCCTCACCCCAAAAACAGAATTAAACTGTGCCCTCACACCTAAAATAGATTAAAACAGTACGCTCACAACTAAGAAAGATTAAAACTGTCCCCTCACCCCAATAACAGAACAAAACTGTACCTGAATCCCAAAAACAGGATAAAACTGTGCCCACACACCCAAAAAACAGAATAAAACTGTACCCTAATCCCCCAAAAGCAGAACAAAACTGAACCCTCACACCTAAAATAGAATCAAACTATACCCTCACCCCCAATAACAGCAGAAAACTGTACCCTTACCCCCCAAAACAGAATAAAACTGTACCCTAATCCCCCAAAAGCAGAACAAAACTGTACCCTCACACCCAAAAACAGAATAAAACTGTACCCTCATACCCAAAAGCAGAATAAAACTGTAACCTAACACATAGAATAGAATAAAACTGTACCCTCACCCCAATAACTGCAGAAAACAGTACCCTCACCCCCAAAACAGAATAAAACTGTACCCTCACCCCCAAAAACAGAACTAAACTGTACCATCACACATGAAACAGAATACAACTGTACCCTCACACCAAAAAAAGAATAAAACTGTACCCTAATCTCTAAAAACAGAATAAATCTGTACCCTCACCCCCAAAACAGAATAAAACTGTGCCCTCACACCAGACACAGAATAAAACTGTACCCTCACACCTAAAACAGATTAAAACAGTACCCTCACCACTAAGATAGATTAAAACTGTCCCCTCACCCAAATAACAGAACAAAACTTTACCTGAATCCCCAAAAACAGGATAAAACTGTGCCCACACAACCAAAAACAGAATAAAACTGTACCCTCACACCCAAAAACAGAATAAAACTGTACCCTCACCCCAATAACTGCAGAAAACGGTACCCTCACCCACAAAACAGAATAAAACTGCACCCTCACTCCCAAAAACAGAATAAAACTGTACCATCACACACGAAACAGAATACAACTGTACCCTCACCCCATAAACAGAATAAAACTGTACCCTAAACTCTAAAAACAGAATAAAACTGTAACCTCAACCCGAAAAACAGAATAAAACTGTACCATCAGATACGAAACAGAGTACATCTGAACCCTCACCCCAAAAAAAGAATAAAAATGTACTCAAAACTCTAAAAACAGAATAAAACTGTACCCTCATCTCCAAAAAGAGAATAAAAATTTACCGTCATCCCTAAAACAGAATAAAACTGTACCCTAACACCAATAACAGAATAAAACTGTACCCTCACCCCCAAAAACAGGATAAAACTATACCCTCATCCCTAAAATAGATTCAAACTGAACTCTCACCCGTAAAATAGATGAAAACTGTACCCTCACCCCAATAACAGAATAAAACTGCACCCTCACTCCTAAAACAGAATAAAACTATACCCTCATCCACAAAGACAGGATAAAACTGTGCCCTCACACCCAAAAACAGCAGCAAACTGTACCCTCACCCCTAAAACAGAATAAATCTGTACCCTCACCCCAATAAGAGAACAAAACATAACCCTCATCCCCAAAAACAGGATAAAACTGTGCCCTCACACCCAAAAACAGAATAAAACTGTACCCTCACCCCCAAAACAGAATAAAACTGTACCCTAATCCCCCAAAAGCAGAATAAAACTGTACCCTCACACCTAAAATAGAATCAAACTATACCCTCACCCCAATAACAGCAGCAAACTGTACCCTCACCCCAATAACAGCAGCAAACTGTACCCTCACCCCTAAAACAGAATAAAACTGTACCCTCACCCCCTAAAACAGGATAAAACTGTGCCCTCACACCCAAAACAGAATAAAACTGTACCCTCACACCCCAAAAACAGAATAAAACTGTACGCTCACCCCCAAAACAGAATAAAACTGTACCCTAATCCCCCAAAAGCAGTAGAAAACTGTACCCTCACACCTAAAATAGAATCAAACTTCACCCTCACCGCAATAACAGCAGAAAACAGTACCCTCACCCCCAAAACAGAATAAAACTGTACCCTCACCCCTAAAAGAGAATAAAACTGTACCCTCACACCCTAACTAAGAATAAAACTGTACCCTCACTCGTATAACAGAATAAAAGTGTACCCTAACCACTAAAATCAGAATAAGACTGTACCAACACCCTGAAAACAGAATATACCTGTACCCTAACACCCAAAACAGAATAAAACTGTACCCTCAACTCTAAATCAGAATAAAATTGTACCCTCACGCATAAAATAGAATAAACTGTACCATCACCCCTAATACAGAATAAAACAATAATCACAAATACAAAGATGGATTAAAACTGTTCCCTCACCTCTAAAAACAGAATACAAATGTAACCCTAACCCTCAGCCCCAAAAACAGAATAAAACTGTACCCTCAACCCTGAAAAACAAAATAAATCTGTACCCACACCCCCAAAACAGAATAAAACTGTACCCTCACCCCAAAAACAGAATTCAACTGTGCCCTCTCACCAGAAAGAGAATAAAACTGTGCCCTCACCCCAATAAGAGAACAAAACATAACCCTCATCCCCAAAAACAGAATAAAACTGTGCCCTCACACCTAAAAACAGAATAAAACTGTACCCTCACACCTAAAATAGAATCAGCTATACCCTCACCCCAATAACAGCAGAAAACTATACCCTCACCCCAAAAACAGAATAAAACTGTACCCTCACACCCAAAAGCAGAATAAAACTGTAACCTAACACATAGAATAGAATAAAACTGTACCATCACCCCAATAACTGCAGAAAACAGTACCCTCACCCCCAAAACAGAATAAAACTATATCCCCAGCCTCAAAAACAGAATAAAACTGTACCATCACACACGAAACAGAATAAAACTGTACCCTCACTCCCAAAACAGAATAAAACTGTACCCTCACACCCAAAAGCAGAATTAAACTGTAACCTAACACATAGAATAGAATAAAACTGTACCATCACCCCAATAACTGCAGAAAACAGTACCCTCACCCCCAAAACAGAATAAAACTATATCCCCAGCCTCAAAAACAGAATAAAACTGTACCATCACACACGAAACAGAATACAACTGTACCTCACCCCAAAAAAAGAATAAAACTGTACCCTCACCCCAATAACTGCAGAAAACGGTACCCTCACTCCCAAAACAGAATACAACTGTACCCTCACCCCATAAACAGAATAACACTGTACCCTAAACTCTAAAAACAGAATAAAATTGTACCCTCACGCATAAAATAGAATAAACTGTACCATCACCCCTAAAACAGAATAAAACTTTATCCACAAATACAAAGACGGATTAAAACTGTTCCCTCACCTCTAAAAACAGAATACAAATGTAACCCTAACCCTCAGCCCCAAAAACAGAATAAAACTGTACCCTCAACCCTGAAAACAAAATAAATATGTACCCACACCCCCAAAACAGAATAAAACTGTACCCTCACCCCAAAAACAGAATAAAACTGTGCCCTCACACCAGAAACAGAATAAAACTGTGCGCTCACACCTAAAATAGATTAAAACAGTACGCTCACAACTAAGAAAGATTAAAACTGTCCCCTCACCCCAATAACAGAACAAAACTTTACCTGAATCCCAAAAACAGGATAAAACTGTACCCTCACCACCCCAAAAACAGAATAAAACTGTACCCTAATCCCCCAAAAGCAGAACAAAACTGAACTCTCACACCTAAAATAGAATCAAACTATACCCTCACCCCAATAACAGCAGAAAACTGTACCCTTACCCCCAAAACAGAATAAAACTGTACCCTAATCCCCCAAAAGCAGAACAAAACTGTACCCTCACACCCAAAAACAGAATAAAACTGTACCCTCACACCCAAAAGCAGAACAAAACTGTAACCTAACACATAGAATAGAATAAAACTGTACCCTCACCCCATATAACTGCAGAAAACAGTACCCTCACCCCCAAAACAGAATAAAACTGTACCCTCACCCCCAAAAACAGAATAAAACTGTACCATCACACATGAAACAGAATACAACTGTACCCTCACACCAAAAAAAGAATAAAACTGTACCCTAATCTCTAAAAACAGAATAAATCTGTACCCTCACCCCCAAAACAGAATAAAACTGTACCCTCACCCCCAAAACAGAATGAAACTGTGCCCTCACACCAGAAACAGAATAAAACTGTACCCTCACTCCTAAAATAGATTAAAACAGTACCCTCACCACTAAGATAGATTAAAACTGTCCCCTCACTCCAATAACAGAACAAAACTGTACCTGAATCCCCAAAAACAGGATAAAACTGTGCCCACACAACCAAAAACAGAATAAAACTGTACCCTCACACCAAAAAAAAACAGAACAAAACTGTACCCTCACACCCAAATCAGAATAAAACTGCACCCTCACACCTAAAATAGAATAAAACTGTACCATCACCCCAATAACTGCAGAAAACGGTACCCTCACCCACAAAACAGAATAAAACTGTACCCTCACTCCCAAAAACAGAATAAAACTGTACCATCACACACGAAACAGAATACAACTGTACCCTCACCCCATAAACAGAATAAAACTGTACCCTAAACTCTAAAAACAGAATAAAACTGTAATCTCAACCCGAAAAACAGAATAAAATTGTACCATCAGATACGAAACAGAGTACATCTGAACCCTCACCCCAAAAAAAGAATAAAACTGTACCCAAATCTCTAAAAACAGAATAAAACTGTACCCTCACCCCCAAAAACAGAATAAAAATTTACCATCATCCCTAAAACAGAATAAAACTGTACCCTCACACCAATAACAGAATAAAACTGTACCCACACCCCCAAAACAGAATAAAACTGTACCCACACCCCCAAAACAGAATAAAACTGTACCCACACCCCCAAAACAGAATAAAACTGTACCCTCATCCCCAAAAACAGAATAAAACTGTGCCCTAACACCCAAAACAGAATAAAACTGTACCCTCATCCCCAAAAACAGAATAAAACTGTGCCCTAACACCCCAAAACAGAATAAAACTGTACCCTCAACTCTAAATCAGAATAAAATTGTACCCTCACGCATAAAATAGAATAAACTGTACCATCACCCCTAATACAGAATAAAACAATAATCACAAATACAAAGATGGATTAAAACTGTTCCCTCACCTCTAAAAACAGAATACAAATGTAACCCTAACCCTCAGCCCCAAAAACAGAATAAAACTGTACCCTCAACCCTGAAAACAAAATAAATCTGTACCCACACCCCCAAAACAGAATAAAACTGTACCCTCACCCCAAAAACAGAATTCAACTGTGCCCTCTCACCAGAAAGAGAATAAAACTGTGCCCTCACCCCAATAAGAGAACAAAACATAACCCTCATCCCCAAAAACAGAATAAAACTGTGCCCTCACACCTAAAAACAGAATAAAACTGTACCCTCACACCTAAAATAGAATCAGCTATACCCTCACCCCAATAACAGCAGAAAACTATACCCTCACCCCAAAAACAGAATAAAACTGTACCCTCACACCCAAAAGCAGAATAAAACTGTAACCTAACACATAGAATAGAATAAAACTGTACCATCACCCCAATAACTGCAGAAAAACAGTACCCTCACCCCCAAAACAGAATAAAACTATATCCCCAGCCTCAAAAACAGAATAAAACTGTACCATCACACACGAAACAGAATAAAACTGTACCCTCACTTCCAAAACAGAATAAAACTGTACCCTCACACCCCAAAAGCAGAATTAAACTGTAACCTAACACATAGAATAGAATAAAACTGTACCATCACCCCAATAACTGCAGAAAACAGTACCCTCACCCCCAAAACAGAATAAAACTATATCCCCAGCCTCAAAAACAGAATAAAACTGTACCATCACACACGAAACAGAATACAACTGTACCCTCACCCCAAAAAAAGAATAAAACTGTACCCTCACCCCAATAACTGCAGAAAACGGTACCCTCACTCCCAAAACAGAATACAACTGTACCCTCACCCCATAAACAGAATAACACTGTACCCTAAACTCTAAAAACAGAATAAAATTGTACCCTCACGCATAAAATAGAATAAACTGTACCATCACCCCTAAAACAGAATAAAACTTTATCCACAAATACAAAGACGGATTAAAACTGTTCCCTCACCTCTAAAAACAGAATACAAATGTAACCCTAACCCTCAGCCCCAAAAACAGAATAAAACTGTACCCTCAACCCTGAAAACAAAATAAATATGTACCCACACCCCCAAAACAGAATAAAACTGTACCCTCACCCCAAAAACAGAATAAAACTGTGCCCTCACACCAGAAACAGAATAAAACTGTGCGCTCACACCTAAAATAGATTAAAACAGTACGCTCACAACTAAGAAAGATTAAAACTGTCCCCTCACCCCAATAACAGAACAAAACTTTACCTGAATCCCAAAAACAGGATAAAACTGTACCCTCACACCCAAAAACAGAATAAAACTGTACCCTAATCCCCCAAAAGCAGAACAAAACTGAACTCTCACACCTAAAATAGAATCAAACTATACCCTCACCCCAATAACAGCAGAAAACTGTACCCTTACCCCCAAAACAGAATAAAACTGTACCCTAATCCCCCAAAAGCAGAACAAAACTGTACCCTCACACCCAAAAACAGAATAAAACTGTACCCTCACACCCAAAAGCAGAACAAAACTGTAACCTAACACATAGAATAGAATAAAACTGTACCCTCACCCCATATAACTGCAGAAAACAGTACCCTCACCCCCAAAACAGAATAAAACTGTACCCCTCACCCCCAAAAACAGAATAAAACTGTACCATCACACATGAAACAGAATACAACTGTACCCTCACACCAAAAAAAGAATAAAACTGTACCCTAATCTCTAAAAACAGAATAAATCTGTACCCTCACCCCCAAAACAGAATAAAACTGTACCCTCACCCCCAAAAACAGAATGAAACTGTGCCCTCACACCAGAAACAGAATAAAACTGTACCCCTCACTCCTAAAATAGATTAAAACAGTACCCTCACCACTAAGATAGATTAAAACTGTCCCCTCACTCCAATAACAGAACAAAACTGTACCTGAATCCCCAAAAACAGGATAAAACTGTGCCCACACAACCAAAAACAGAATAAAACTGTACCCTCACACCAAAAAAAAACAGAACAAAACTGTACCCTCACACCCAAATCAGAATAAAACTGCACCCTCACACCTAAAATAGAATAAAACTGTACCATCACCCCAATAACTGCAGAAAACGGTACCCTCACCCACAAAACAGAATAAAACTGTACCCTCACTCCCAAAAACAGAATAAAACTGTACCATCACACACGAAACAGAATACAACTGTACCCTCACCCCCATAAACAGAATAAAACTGTACCCTAAACTCTAAAAAACAGAATAAAACTGTAATCTCAACCCGAAAAACAGAATAAAATTGTACCATCAGATACGAAACAGAGTACATCTGAACCCTCACCCCAAAAAAAGAATAAAACTGTACCCAAATCTCTAAAAACAGAATAAAACTGTACCCTCACCCCCAAAAACAGAATAAAAATTTACCATCATCCCTAAAACAGAATAAAACTGTACCCTCACACCAATAACAGAATAAAACTGTACCCACACCCCCAAAACAGAATAAAACTGTACCCACACCCCCCAAAACAGAATAAAACTGTACCCTCATCCCCAAAAACAGAATAAAACTGTGCCCTAACACCCAAAACAGAATAAAACTGTACCCTCAACTCTAAATCAGAATAAAATTGTACCCTCACGCATAAAATAGAATAAACTGTACCATCACCCCTAATACAGAATAAAACAATAATCACAAATACAAAGATGGATTAAAACTGTTCCCTCACCTCTAAAAACAGAATACAAATGTAACCCTAACCCTCAGCCCCAAAAACAGAATAAAACTGTACCCTCAAGCCTGAAAACAAAATAAATCTGTACCCACACCCCCAAAACAGAATAAAACTGTACCCTCACCCCAAAAACAGAATTCAACTGTGCCCTCTCACCAGAAAGAGAATAAAACTGTGCCCTCACCCCAATAAGAGAACAAAACATAACCCTCATCCCCAAAAACAGAATAAAACTGTGCCCTCACACCTAAAAACAGAATAAAACTGTACCCTCACACCTAAAATAGAATCAGCTATACCCTCACCCCAATTAACAGCAGAAAACTATACCCTCACCCCAAAAACAGAATAAAACTGTACCCTCACACCCAAAAGCAGAATAAAACTGTAACCTAACACATAGAATAGAATAAAACTGTACCATCACCCCAATAACTGCAGAAAACAGTACCCTCACCCCCAAAACAGAATAAAACTATATCCCCAGCCTCAAAAACAGAATAAAACTGTACCATCACACACGAAACAGAATAAAACTGTACCCTCACTCCCAAAACAGAATAAAACTGTACCCTCACACCCAAAAGCAGAATTAAACTGTAACCTAACACATAGAATAGAATAAAACTGTACCATCACCCCAATAACTGCAGAAAACAGTACCCTCACCCCCAAAACAGAATAAAACTATATCCCCAGCCTCAAAAACAGAATAAAACTGTACCATCACACACGAAACAGAATACAACTGTACCCTCACCCCAAAAAAAGAATAAAACTGTACCCTCACCCCAATAACTGCAGAAAACGGTACCCTCACTCCCAAAACAGAATACAACTGTACCCTCACCCCATAAACAGAATAACACTGTACCCTAAACTCTAAAAACAGAATAAAATTGTACCCTCACGCATAAAATAGAATAAACTGTACCATCACCCCTAAAACAGAATAAAACTTTATCCACAAATACAAAGACGGATTAAAACTGTTCCCTCACCTCTAAAAACAGAATACAAATGTAACCCTAACCCTCAGCCCCAAAAACAGAATAAAACTGTACCCTCAACCCTGAAAACAAAATAAATATGTACCCACACCCCCCAAAACAGAATAAAACTGTACCCTCACCCCAAAAACAGAATAAAACTGTGCCCTCACACCAGAAACAGAATAAAACTGTGCGCTCACACCTAAAATAGATTAAAACAGTACGCTCACAACTAAGAAAGATTAAAACTGTCCCCTCACCCCAATAACAGAACAAAACTTTACCTGAATCCCAAAAACAGGATAAAACTGTACCCTCACACCCCAAAAACAGAATAAAACTGTACCCTAATCCCCCAAAAGCAGAACAAAACTGAACTCTCACACCTAAAATAGAATCAAACTATACCCTCACCCCAATAACAGCAGAAAACTGTACCCTTACCCCCAAAACAGAATAAAACTGTACCCTAATCCCCCAAAAGCAGAACAAAACTGTACCCTCACACCCAAAAACAGAATAAAACTGTACCCTCACACCCCAAAAGCAGAACAAAACTGTAACCTAACACATAGAATAGAATAAAACTGTACCCTCACCCCATATAACTGCAGAAAACAGTACCCTCACCCCCAAAACAGAATAAAACTGTACCCTCACCCCCCAAAAACAGAATAAAACTGTACCATCACACATGAAACAGAATACAACTGTACCCTCACACCAAAAAAAGAATAAAACTGTACCCTAATCTCTAAAAACAGAATAAATCTGTACCCTCACCCCCCAAAACAGAATAAAACTGTACCCTCACCCCCAAAACAGAATGAAACTGTGCCCTCACACCAGAAACAGAATAAAACTGTACCCTCACTCCTAAAATAGATTAAAACAGTACCCTCACCACTAAGATAGATTAAAACTGTCCCCTCACTCCAATAACAGAACAAAACTGTACCTGAATCCCCAAAAACAGGATAAAACTGTGCCCACACAACCAAAAACAGAATAAAACTGTACCCTCACACCAAAAAAAACAGAACAAAACTGTACCCTCACACCCAAATCAGAATAAAACTGCACCCTCACACCTAAAATAGAATAAAACTGTACCATCACCCCAATAACTGCAGAAAACGGTACCCTCACCCACAAAACAGAATAAAACTGTACCCTCACTCCCAAAAACAGAATAAAACTGTACCATCACACACGAAACAGAATACAACTGTACCCTCACCCCATAAACAGAATAAAAACTGTACCCTAAACTCTAAAAACAGAATAAAACTGTAATCTCAACCCGAAAAACAGAATAAAATTGTACCATCAGATACGAAACAGAGTACATCTGAACCCTCACCCCAAAAAAAGAATAAAACTGTACCCAAATCTCTAAAAACAGAATAAAACTGTACCCTCACCCCCAAAAACAGAATAAAAATTTACCATCATCCCTAAAACAGAATAAAACTGTACCCTCACACCAATAACAGAATAAAACTGTACCCACACCCCCAAAAACAGAATAAAACTGTACCCACACCCCCCAAAACAGAATAAAACTGTACCCACACCCCCAAAACAGAATAAAACTGTACCCTCATCCCCAAAAACAGAATAAAACTGTGCCCTAACACCCAAAACAGAATAAAACTGTACCCTCAACTCTAAATCAGAATAAAATTGTACCCTCACGCATAAAATAGAATAAACTGTACCATCACCCCTAATACAGAATAAAACAATAATCACAAATACAAAGATGGATTAAAACTGTTCCCTCACCTCTAAAAACAGAATACAAATGTAACCCTAACCCTCAGCCCCAAAAACAGAATAAAACTGTACCCTCAAGCCTGAAAACAAAATAAATCTGTACCCACACCCCCAAAACAGAATAAAACTGTACCCTCACCCCAAAAACAGAATTCAACTGTGCCCTCTCACCAGAAAGAGAATAAAACTGTGCCCTCACCCCAATAAGAGAACAAAACATAACCCTCATCCCCAAAAACAGAATAAAACTGTGCCCTCACACCTAAAAACAGAATAAAACTGTACCCTCACACCTAAAATAGAATCAGCTATACCCTCACCCCAATAACAGCAGAAAACTATACCCTCACCCCAAAAACAGAATAAAACTGTACCCTCACACCCAAAAGCAGAATAAAACTGTAACCTAACACATAGAATAGAATAAAACTGTACCATCACCCCAATAACTGCAGAAAACAGTACCCTCACCCCCCAAAACAGAATAAAACTATATCCCCAGCCTCAAAAACAGAATAAAACTGTACCATCACACACGAAACAGAATAAAACTGTACCCTCACTCCCAAAACAGAATAAAACTGTACCCTCACACCCAAAAGCAGAATTAAACTGTAACCTAACACATAGAATAGAATAAAACTGTACCATCACCCCAATAACTGCAGAAAACAGTACCCTCACCCCCAAAACAGAATAAAACTATATCCCCAGCCTCAAAAACAGAATAAAACTGTACCATCACACACGAAACAGAATACAACTGTACCCTCACCCCAAAAAAAGAATAAAACTGTACCCTCACCCCAATAACTGCAGAAAACGGTACCCTCACTCCCAAAACAGAATACAACTGTACCCTCACCCCATAAACAGAATAACACTGTACCCTAAACTCTAAAAACAGAATAAAATTGTACCCTCACGCATAAAATAGAATAAACTGTACCATCACCCCTAAAACAGAATAAAACTTTATCCACAAATACAAAGACGGATTAAAACTGTTCCCTCACCTCTAAAAACAGAATACAAATGTAACCCTAACCCTCAGCCCCAAAAACAGAATAAAACTGTACCCTCAACCCTGAAAACAAAATAAATATGTACCCACACCCCCAAAACAGAATAAAACTGTACCCTCACCCCAAAAACAGAATAAAACTGTGCCCTCACACCAGAAACAGAATAAAACTGTGCGCTCACACCTAAAATAGATTAAAACAGTACGCTCACAACTAAGAAAGATTAAAACTGTCCCCTCACCCCAATAACAGAACAAAACTTTACCTGAATCCCAAAAACAGGATAAAACTGTACCCTCACACCCAAAAACAGAATAAAACTGTACCCTAATCCCCCAAAAGCAGAACAAAACTGAACTCTCACACCTAAAATAGAATCAAACTATACCCTCACCCCAATAACAGCAGAAAACTGTACCCTTACCCCCCAAAACAGAATAAAACTGTACCCTAATCCCCCAAAAGCAGAACAAAACTGTACCCTCACACCCAAAAACAGAATAAAACTGTACCCTCACACCCAAAAGCAGAACAAAACTGTAACCTAACACATAGAATAGAATAAAACTGTACCCTCACCCCATATAACTGCAGAAAACAGTACCCTCACCCCCAAAACAGAATAAAACTGTACCCTCACCCCCAAAAACAGAATAAAACTGTACCATCACACATGAAACAGAATACAACTGTACCCTCACACCAAAAAAAAGAATAAAACTGTACCCTAATCTCTAAAAACAGAATAAATCTGTACCCTCACCCCCCAAAACAGAATAAAACTGTACCCTCACCCCCAAAACAGAATGAAACTGTGCCCTCACACCAGAAACAGAATAAAACTGTACCCTCACTCCTAAAATAGATTAAAACAGTACCCTCACCACTAAGATAGATTAAAACTGTCCCCTCACTCCAATAACAGAACAAAACTGTACCTGAATCCCCAAAAAACAGGATAAAACTGTGCCCACACAACCAAAAACAGAATAAAACTGTACCCTCACACCAAAAAAAAACAGAACAAAACTGTACCCTCACACCCAAATCAGAATAAAACTGCACCCTCACACCTAAAATAGAATAAAACTGTACCATCACCCCAATAACTGCAGAAAACGGTACCCTCACCCACAAAACAGAATAAAACTGTACCCTCACTCCCAAAAACAGAATAAAACTGTACCATCACACACGAAACAGAATACAACTGTACCCTCACCCCATAAACAGAATAAAACTGTACCCTAAACTCTAAAAACAGAATAAAACTGTAATCTCAACCCGAAAAACAGAATAAAATTGTACCATCAGATACGAAACAGAGTACATCTGAACCCTCACCCCAAAAAAAGAATAAAACTGTACCCAAATCTCTAAAAACAGAATAAAACTGTACCCTCACCCCCAAAAACAGAATAAAAATTTACCATCATCCCTAAAACAGAATAAAACTGTACCCTCACACCAATAACAGAATAAAACTGTACCCACACCCCCAAAACAGAATAAAACTGTACCCCACACCCCCCAAAACAGAATAAAACTGTACCCACACCCCCAAAACAGAATAAAACTGTACCCTCATCCCCAAAAACAGAATAAAACTGTGCCCTCACACCAGAAACAGAATAAAACTGTGCGCTCACACCTAAAATAGATTAAAACAGTACGCTCACAACTAAGAAAGATTAAAACTGTCCCCTCACCCCAATAACAGAACAAAACTGTACCTGAATCCCAAAAACAGGATAAAACTGTGTCCACACACCCAAAAACAGAATAAAACTGTACCCTAATCCCCCAAAAGCAGAACAAAACTGAACCCTCACACCTAAAATAGAATCAAACTATACCCTCACCCCAATAACAGCAGAAAACTATACCCTTACCCCCAAAACAGAATAAAACTGTACCCTAATCCCCCAAAAGCAGAACAAAACTGTACCCTCACACCCAAAAACAGAATAAAACTGTATCCTCACACCCAAAAGCAGAATAAAACTGTAACCTAACACATAGAACAGAATAAAACTGTACCCTCACCCCATATAACTGCAGAAAACAGTACCCTCACCCCCAAAACAGAATAAAACTGTACCCTCACCCCCAAAACAGAATAAAACTGTACCCTCACCCCCAAAACAGAATAAAACTGTACCCTCACCCCCAAAAACAGAACTAAACTGTACCATCACACACGAAACAGAATACAACTGTACCCTCACACCAAAAAAAGAATAAAACTGTACCCTAAACTCTAAAAACAGAATAAATCTGTACCCTCACCCCCAAAACAGAATAAAGCTGTGCCCTCACATCAGAAACAGAATAAAACTGTACCCTCACTCCTAAAATAGATTAAAACAGTACCCTCACCACTGAGATAGATTAAATCTGTCCCCTCACCCCAATAACGGAACAAAACTGTACCTTTATCCCCAAAAACAGGATAAAACTGTGCCCACACAACCAAAAACAGAATAAAAATGTACCCTCACACCCAAAAACAGAACAAAACTGTACCCTCACACCCAAAACAGAATAAAACTGCACCCTCACACCTAAAATAGAATAAAACTGTACCCTCACCCCAATAACTGCAGAAAACG
>JANJGN010002294.1:7500-77768 GCA_026770705.1 Isurus oxyrinchus
CCAACACCCCCCCACACACACACAAACCCCCACCCACACCCTCTCCCCAACACCCCCCCACACACACACAAACCCCCACCCACACCCTCTCCCCAACACCCACACACACACACACACACACACACACACAACCCCCACCCGCACCCTCTTCCCAACCCCCCCCACACACACACACACACCCACACACACAACCCCCACCCGCACCCTCTCCCCAACCCCCCCCCACACACCCACACACACACACACACACAACCCCCACCCGCACCCTCTCCCCAACCCCCACACACACACACACACACACAACCCCCGACCGCACCCTCTCCCCAACCCGCCCCCTCCCCCCCACACACACACACAACACCCGCCCGCACCCTCTCCCCAACACCCACACACACACACACACACACACACACAACCCCCACCCGCACCCTCTCCCCAACACCCCTCCACACACACAACCCCCACCCTCACCCTCTCCCCAACACCCACACACACACACAACCCCCACCCGCACCCTCTCCCCAACACCCACACACACACACACAACCCCCACCCGCACCCTCTCCCCAACACCCACACACACACACCCACACACACACACACACACACAACCCCCGCCCGCACCCTCTCTCCAACACCCATACACACACCCCCCACCCGCACCCTCTCCCCAACACCCCCCCCACACACACACACAAACCCCCACCCACACCCTCTCCCCAACCCCCCCCCACACACACACAAACCCCCACCCACACCCTCTCCCCAACACCCACACACACACACACACACACACACACACACACACAACCCCCACCTGCACCCTCTCCCCAACCCCCCCACACACACACACACACACACACACACACAACCCCCACCCGCACCCTCTCCCCAACCCCCCCCCACACACACACACACACACACACAACCCCCACCTGCACCCTCTCCCCAACCCCCCCCCACACACACACACACACACACACACACACAACCCCCACCCGCACCCTCTCCCCAACACCCACACACACACACACACACACACACACACACACAACCCCCACCCGCACCCTCTCCCCAACCCCCACACACACACAACCCCCACCCGCACCCTCTCCCCAACCCCCCCCACACACACACACACACACACACACAACCCCCACCCGCACCCTCTCCCCAACCCCCCCCCACACACCCACACACACACACACACACACAACCCCCACCTGCACCCCCTCCCCAACTCCCCCACACACCCACACACACACACACACACACAACCCCCGCCCGCACCCTCTCTCCAACACCCATACACACACCCCCCACCCGCACCCTCTCCCCAACACCCCCCCACACACACACAAACCCCCACCCGCACCCTCTCCCCCAACCCCCCCCCCCACACACACACAACCCCCACCCGCACCCTCTCCCCAACACCCACACACACACACACACACACACACACACACACACACACACACAACCCCCACCCACACCCTCTCCCCAACCCCCCCCACACACACCCACACACACACACACACACACAACCCCCACCTGCACCCTCTCCCCAACTCCCCCACACACACACACACACACACACACACACACAATCCCCACCCGCACCCTCTCCCCAACCCCCGCACACACACACACACACACACACACACACACACACACACACACAATCCCCACCCGCACCCTCTCCCCAACCCCCACACACACAACGCCCAGCCGCATCCTCTCCCCAACCCCCACACACACACACACACACACACACACACACACACAACCCCCACCCGCACCCTCTCCCCAACCCACACCCCCCCACACACACACACACACACACAACCCCCACCCGCACCCTCTCCCCAACCCACCCCCCCCCACACACACACACACACACACAACCCCCGCCCGCACCCTCTCTCCAACACCCATACACACACCCCCCACCCGCACCCTCTCCCCAACCCCCACCACACACACACACACACACACACACACACACACAAACCCCCACCCGCACCCTCTCTCCAACACCCATACACACACACACACACACACACACACACACACAACCCCCACCCGCACCCTCTCTCCAACACCCATACACACACCCCCCACCCGCACCCTCTCCCCAACCCCCACACACACACACACACACACACACACACACACAACCCCCACCCACACCCTCTCCCCAACACCCACACACACACACACAACCCCCACCCGCACCCTCTCCCCAACACACACACACACACACACACACACACACACACACACAACCCCCACCCACACCCTCTCCCCAACACCCACACACACACACACACACCCACACACACACACACAACCCCAGCCCGCACCCTCTCCCCAGCCCCCACACACACACAACCCCCACCCGCACCCTCTCCCCAACCCCCCCCCACACACACACACACAACACCCACCCGCACCCTCTCCCCAACCACCCCCCACACATACATACATACATACACACACACACACACACACACACAACCCCCACCCGTACCCTTTCACCAACCGCCCCCCCACACACACACACAACACCCGCCCGCACCCTCTCCCCAACACCCACACACACACAACCCCCACCCTCACCCTCTCCCCAACAACCCCACACACACAACCCCCACCCGCACCCTCTCCCCAACACCCACACACACACACAACCCCCACCCGCACCCTCTCCCCAGCCCCCCCACACACACACCCACACACACAACCCCCACCCGCACCCTCTCCCCAGCCCCCCCACACACACACCCACACACACAACCCCCACCCGCACCCCCTCCCCAACCCCCCCCCCCCCCACACACACACACACACAACCCCCACCCCCACCCTCTCCCCAGCCCCCCCCACACACACACCCACACACACAACCCCCACCCGCACCCCCTCCCCAACCCCCCCCCCCCACACACACACACACACACAACCCCCACCCCCACCCTCTCCCCAGCCCCCCCACACACACACCCACACACACAACCCCCACCCGCACCCCCTCCCCAACCCACACACACACACACACACACACACACACACACAATCCCCACCCGCACCCTCTCCCCAGCCCCCCCACACACACACACCCACACACACACACACACACAACCCCCACCCGCACCCTCTCCCCAACCCCCCCACACACACACACAACCCACACCCGCACCCTCTCCCCAATGCCCACACACACACACCTACACACACAACCCCCACCCGCACCCTCTCCCCAACCCCCCCCCCCACACACACACACACACACAACCCCCACCCGCACCCTCTCCCCAACCCCCCCCCACACACACCCACACACACACACACACACACACACACACAATCCCCACCCGCACCCTCTCCCCAACCCCCACACACACAACGCCCAGCCGCATCCTCTCCCCAACCCCCCCCCCACACACACACACACACACACACACACACACACACACACACACCCTCTCCCCAACACCCACACACACACACACAAACCCCCACCCACACCCTCTCCCCAAAACCCACACACCACACACACACACACACACACACACACACACACACACAACCCCCACCCGCACCCTCTCCCCAACCCCCCCCCACACACCCACACACACACACACACACACACACACACACACACACAACCCCCACCTGCACCCTCTCCCCAACCCCCACACACACACACACACACACACACACACACAACCCCCACCTGCACCCCCTCCCCAACCCCCACACACACACACACACAATCCCCACCCGCACCCTCTCCCCAACCCCCACACACACAACGCCCAGCCGCATCCTCTCCCCAACCCCCACACACACACACACACAATCCCCACCCGCATCCTCTCACCAACCCCCACACACACACACACACACACACACACACACACAACCCCCACCCGCACCCTCTCCCCAACCCACCCCCCCCCACACACACACACACACACACAACCCCCGCCCGCACCCTCTCTCCAACACCCATACACACACCCCCCACCCGCACCCTCTCCCCAACACCCCCCCACACACACACAAACCCCCACCCGCACCCTCTCCCCAACCCCCCCCCCCCCACACACACAAACCCCCACCCGCACCCTCTCCCCAACACCCACACACACACACACACACACACACACACACACACACACACACACACACACACAACCCCCACCCACACCCTCTCCCCAACCCCCCCCACACACACACACACACACACACACACACACACACACACACACACACACACACACACACACACACACAACCCCCACCCACACCCTCTCCCCAACCCCCCCCCCACACACACACACACACACACACACACACACACACACACACACACACACACACACACACACAACCCCCGACCGCACCCTCTCCCCAACCACCCCCCACACATACATACATACATACACACACACACACACACAACCCCCACCCGTACCCTTTCACCAACCGCCCCCCCCACACACACACACAACCCCCGACCGCACCCTCTCCCCAACCCGCCCCCTCCCCCCCACACACACACACAACACCCGCCCGCACCCTCTCCCCAACACCCACACACACACAACCCCCACCCTCACCCTCTCCCCAACACCCACACACACACAACCCCCACCCGCACCCTCTCCCCAACACCCCCCCACACACACAACCCCCACCCTCACCCTCTCCCCAACACCCACACACACACACAACCCCCACCCGCACCCTCTCCCCAACACCCACACACACACACACAACCCCCACCCGCACCCTCTCCCCAACACCCACACACACACACCCACACACACACACACACACACAACCCCCGCCCGCACCCTCTCTCCAACACCCATACACACACCCCCCACCCGCACCCTCTCCCCAACACCCCCCCACACACACACAAACCCCCACCCACACCCTCTCCCCAACCCCCCCCCACACACACACAAACCCCCACCCACACCCTCTCCCCAACACCCACACACACACACACACACACACACACACACACACACACAACCCCCACCCGCACCCTCTCCCCAACCCCCCCCCACACACACACCCACACACACAACCCCCACCCGCACCCCCTCCCCAACCCCCCCCCCCACACACACACACACACACAACCCCCACCCGCACCCTCTCCCCAACACCCCCCCCCCACACACACACACACACACAAACCCCCACCCACACCCTCTCCCCAACCCCCCCCCCACACACACACAACCCCCACCCGCACCCTCTCCCCAACACCCACACACACACACCCACACACACACACACACACACAACCCCCGCCCGCACCCTCTCTCCAACACCCATACACACACCCCCCACCCGCACCCTCTCCCCAACACCCCCCCCACACACACACAAACCCCCACCCACACCCTCTCCCCAACCCCCCCCCACACACACACAAACCCCCCACCCACACCCTCTCCCCAACACCACACACACACACACACACACACACACACACACACACACAACCCCCACCCACACCCTCTCCCCAACACCCACACACACACACACACACACACACACACACACACACACAACCCCCACCCGCACCCTCTCCCCAACCCCCCCCCACACACACACCCACACACACAACCCCCACCCGCACCCCCTCCCCAACCCCCCCCCCCACACACACACACACACACAACCCCCACCCGCACCCTCTCCCCAACCCACACACACACACACACAACCCCCACCCTCTCCCCAGCCCCCCCACACACACACCCACACACACAACCCCCACCCGCACCCTCTCCCCAACCCACACACACACACACACACAACCCCCACCCGCATCCACTCCCCAACCCACACACACACACACACACACACACACACACACACACACACAACCCCCACCCGCACCCTCTCCCCAGCCCCCCCACACACACACACACACACACACACACGCACACACACACACAACCCCCGGACGCACCCTCTCCACGACGCCCGCGCACCCTCCCCCTGACCCCTGCACCCTCCCCCCTCCCGCGCACCATCTCCCCGACACCCATGCGCGCACCCTCTCCCCAACCCCCGTGCACGCACACCCTCCCCAGCCCACGCGTGTGCCCCTTCTAACGCCTGCTTGGAGAAGTGGGGGGGAGGCACAGGCGGCAGGGAGGCGCAGTGGAGGAGAGACAGACAGAGAGACAGACAGACAAAGAGAGAGAGAGAGAGACAGAAAGAGAAAGAGAGGGGAAGGGGGGAGGGGTGAATGGGGAGAGCGGCGGGGGGAGGGGAGATGGGGAGGGGAGAGGGGGGAGGGGGAGGGGGGAGAGGCAGCAAGGGAGAAACAGAGGGAGAGACAGAGAGAGGGAGAGAGAGAGAGACAGAGAGGGAGAGAGATGGAGAGAGAGAGACAGAGAGGGAGAGAGACAGAGAGGGAGAGAGACAGAGAGACAAAGAGGGAGGGGGGGGAAAGAACCAGCGAGGGAGCGACAGAAACAAAAACAGTGAGGTAGCCAACTTGTAACTTCAAGCTGGAAATCGCAAACCCTGTGGAAGAGAAGGAAGTTCTCAAACACAGAATTATCAGGCTGCAAAAGGAATTCGCATTCAAACTAACGGCACGGTTATAGTAGGAAACTTGACTCTGTATCTAACCCCGTGCTGTACCTGTCCTGGGAGTGTTTGATGGGGACAGTGTACAGGGAGCTTTACTCTGTATCTAACCCCGTGCTGTACCTGTCCTGGGAGTGTTTGATGGGGACGGTGTAGAGGGAGCTTTACTCTGTATCTAACCCCGTGCTGTATCTGTCCTGGGAGTGTTTGATGAGGACAGTGTACAGGGAGCTTTACTCTGTATCTAACCCCGTGCTGTACCTGTCCTGGGAGTGTTTGATGGGGACAGTGTAGAGGGAGATTTACTCTGTATCTAACCCCGTGCTGTACCTGTCCTGGGAGTGTTTGATGGGGACAGTGTAGAGGGAGATTTACTCTGTATCTAACCCTGTGCTGTACCTGTCCTGGGAATGCTCCCTCCCGCCAGTGGTGCCAGTGAGATATTGACATGCGTTCACTTACTGGGATCAGTTGACACCGCTCCAAGAGTCCATACCCCTGGAGTTTATCCATCACCGCTGTCACTCTCTCTGGACTCTCTGGAGTTTCACTGTACAAGTTGGAAAGAAAATGAAAGACTGGCATTGAATTGTCCACTCACACAATCACTGGACGTGTCAAAACACCTCAGAGAGAATGGAGCACTAACTAAAGTGTGCTCACGGTCGGAACGTCGGATCCGCTGCAGGTAATTTGCACACAGCAAGATCCAAAATATGAAAAATCAGTAACGTGATAATAGCCCTCCTGATTTCTATCCTTGAGGTTCACCGAATACTGACGCACTCCCCGGGGACCCCCCTGTAAATACTGACACACTCCCCGAGGACCCCCCTGTAAATACTGACACACTCCCCGGGGACCCACTGTAAATACTGACACACTCCCCGGGGACCCCCTGTAAATACTGACACACTCCCCGGGGACCCCCTGTAAATACTGACACAATCCCCAAGGACCCCCTGTAAATACTGACACACTCCCCAAGGACCCCCTGTAAATACTGACACGTTCCCCGGGGACCCCCTGTAAATACTGACACACTCCCCGGGGACCCCCTGTAAATACTGACACACTCCCCGGGGACCCCCCTGTAAATACTGACACACTCCCCAGGGATCCCCTGTAAATACTGGCACACTCCCCGGGGACCCCCTGTAAATACTGGCACACTCCCCGGGGACCCCCTGTAAATACTGACACACTCCCCGGGGACCCCCTGTAAATACTGACACAGTCCCCGGGGACAGCCCTGTAAATACTGACACAGTCCCCGGGGACCCCCTGTAAATACTGACACACTCCCCGGGGACCCCCCTGTAAATACTGACACACTCCCCGGGGACCCCCTGTAAATACTGACACACTCCCCGGGGACCCCCCTGTAAATACTGACACACTCCCCGGGGACCCCCCTGTAAATACCGACAAACTCCCCGGGGACCCCCTGTAAATACTGACACACTCCCCGGGGACCCCCTGTAAATACTGACACACTCCCCGGGGACCCCCCTGTAAATACCGACAAACTCCCCGGGGACCCCCTGTAAATAAAGACATGCTCCCCATTGCCTGCGTTCGAGTGCCGCTCCATTACGCGCTGTGACATGATGCCTACCTGTCCCACAGACATCGTGGCCCTGCCATCACCGGATCGTACACTAGCCCAGTCCCCGTTCGAAGGCGATCTCTGTCCAGTTTCTGTGCAGATTGAAACAGCGGGGAAGTCAATGGGTGGGACTTGACCAGGATGTCTCACGCTGAGGGTCCGGAGTCAGTCCGGCCACACGTACGGGCAAATGGACGCCAGGTTCTGACTCATTTGCCTCTTCCCCACACAGTGACAGGATGGGGCGGGCAAAACAGTCCCCCTCGCCACATTTTGTCCATCACCTCAGCCGCAGAGATACACGCCCCCGTCTGTCTCTCACACACACACACCCCCCGCCTCTCTCTCTCTCTCACACACACACACCCCCGTCTCTCTCTCTCTCTCTCTCACACACACCCCCGTCTCTCTCACTCTCTCACACACACACTCCCGTCTCTCTCTCTCTCTCTCACACACACACACCCCCGTCTCTCTCACTCTCTCTCACACACACACACCCCCGCCTCTCTCTCTCTCTCACACACACACCCCCGTCTCTCTCTCTCTCTCTCTCACACACACCCCCGTCTCTCTCACTCTCTCACACACACACTCCCGTCTCTCTCTCTCTCTCACACACACACACCCCCGTCTCTCTCTCTCTCTCTCACACACACAGACCCCTGTCTCTCTCTCTCTCTCACACACACACGCCCCCGGTCTCTCTCTCTCTCTCTCACACACACAGACCCCCGTCTCTCTCTCTCTCTCTCACACACACACCCCCATCTCTCTCTCTCTCACACACACACACACACTCCTGTCTCTCTCTCTCTCTCTCTCACACACACACGCCCCCATCTCTCTCTCTCTCTCTCACACACTGACCCCCATCTCTCTCTCTCTCACACACACGCCCCCGTTTCTCTCTCTCACACACACAGACCACCGTCTCTCTCTCTCTTTCACAGATACACCCCCGTCTCTCTCTCTCTCTGTCTCACATACACACGCCGCCGTCTCTCTCTCTCTCTCTCTCTCATACACACGACCCGTCTCTCTCTCACACACACACACCCCGTCTCTCTCTCACACACACACACCCCCGACTCTCTCTCTCTCACACACACACCCCCGTCTCTCTCTCTCTCACACACACACGCCCCCGTCTCTCTCTCTCTCACACACACACGCCCCCGTCTCTCTCTCTCACACACACAACCCCGTCTCTCTCCCTCTCACACACACGCCATCGTCTCTCTCTCTCTCACACACACACACACCCCCCGTCTCTCTCACACACACCCACCCCCGCTCCCTCTCCCTCTCACACACACACCCCCATCTCTCTCTCTCTCTCTCACACACACACACCCGTCTCTCTCTCTCACACACACACACCCCCGTCTCTCTCTCTCTCTCACATACACACACACACGCCCGTCTCTCTCTCTCACACACACGCCCCCATCTCTCTCTCTCTCACACACACAACCCCGTCTCTCTCTCTCACACATACACCCCCGTCTCTCTCTCTCTCACACACACAACCCCATCTCTCTCACACACACTCTCCCGTCTCTTTCTCTCTCTCTCACACACATGCCCCCGTCTCTCTCTCTCACTCACACACACACCCCCGCCTCTCTCTCTCTCACACACACAGGCCCCCGTCTCTCTCTCACTCTCTCACACACACACACGCCCCCGTCTCTCTCTCTCTCACACACACAACCCCGTCTCTCTATCTCTCACACACACGCCCCCGTCTCTCTCTCTCACACACACACCCCCCGCTCTCTCTCCCTCTCACACACACACGCCCATCTCTCTCTCTCTCTCTCACACACACACACCCCCGTCTCTCTCTCTCTCACACACACAACCCCGTCTCTCTCTCTCTCACACACGCCCCCGTCTCTCTCTCTCTCACACACACGCTCCCGCCTGTCTCTCTCTCTCACACACACGCCCCCGTCTCTCTCTCTCTCTCTCTCTCACACACACGCCCGTCTCTCTCTCTCTCTCACAAACAGTGCCCCGTCTCTCTCTCTCTCACACACACGCCCCCCGTCTCTTTCTCTCACACACACAAACCTGTCTCTCTCTCTCTCTCACACACACGCCCCCGTCTCTCTCTCTCTCTTCTCACACACACACCCCCCACTCTCTCTCTCTCACACACACCCCCGTCACTCTCTCTCTCTCACACACACACCCCCCGCTCTCTCTCTCACACACACACCCCCATCTCTCTCTCTCACTCTCACACACACACACACCCGTCTCTCTCTCTCTTACACACACACACCCCCCGTCTCTCTCTCTCACATACACCCCCCCGTCTCTCTCTCTCACACACACACACACCCCCGTCTCTCTCCCTCTCTCACACACCCCCGTCTCTCTCTCTCTCACACACACACCCCCGTCTCTCTCTCTCTCACACACACACAGCCCCGTCTCTCTCTCTCTCACACACACACAGCCCCGTCTCTCTCTCTCTCACACAAACACATGGCCCCGTCTCTCTCTCTCTCTCTCACACACACGCCCCCCGTCTCTCTCTCTCACACACACACACACCCCCGTCTCTCTCTCTCACACACACACACCCCCGTCTCTCTCTCTCTCTCTCTCTCACATACACCCCCCCGTCGCTCTCTCTCACACACACACACCCCCGTCTCTCTCCCTCTCTCACACACCCCCGTCTCTCTCTCTCTCACACACACACCCCCGTCTCTCTCTCACACACACACACAGCCCCGTCTCTCTCTCTCTCTCACACAAACACATGCCCCTGTCTCTCTCTTTCTCTCTCACACACACGCCCCCGTCTCTCTCACACACACACACACCCCCGCTCTCTCTCTCACACACACACCCCCATCTCTCTCTCTCACTCTCTCACACACACACACCCCCGTCTCTCTCTCTCTTACACACACACACCCCCGTCTCTCTCTCTCTCACATACACCCCCCCGTCTCTCTCTCTCTCACACACGCACACACCCCCGTCTCTCTCCCTCTCTCTCTCTCTCACACACACCCCCGTCTCTCTCTCTCACACACACACACAGCCCCGTATCTCTCTCTCTCACACAAACACATGCCCCTGTCTCTCTCTTTCTCTCTCACACACACGCCCCCGTCTCTCTCTCTCACACACACACACGCCCCCGTCTCTCTCTCTCACAAACACAACCCCGTCTCTCTCCCTCTCACACACACGCCACTGTCTCTCTCTCTCTCACACACACACACACCCCCGTCTCTCTCTCTCGCACACACCCACCCCCGCTCCCTCTCCCTCTCACACACACACCCCCATCTCTCTCTCTCTCACACACACACACCCGTCTCTCTCTCTCACACACACACACCCCCGTCTCTCTCTCTCTCTCACATACACACACACACGCCCGTCTCTCTCTCTCACACACACGCCCCCATCTCTCTCTCTCTCACACACACAGCCCCGTCTCTCTCTCTCACACATACACCCCCGTCTCTCTCTCTCTCACACACACAACCCCGTCTCTCTCACACACACGCTCCCGTCTCTTTCTCTCTCTCTCACACACATGCCCCCGTCTCTCTCTCTCACTCACTCACACACACACCCCCGCCTCTCTCTCTCTCACACACACAGGCCCCCGTCTCTCTCTCACTCTCTCACACACACACACGCCCCCCGTCTCTCTCTCTCTCACACATACAACCCCGTGTCTCTCTCTCTCACACACACAACCCCGTCTCTCTATCTCTCACACACACGCCCCCGTCTCTCTCTCTCTCTCACACACACACCCCCGCTCTCTCTCCCTCTCACACACACACGCCCATCTCTCTCTCTCTCTCTCACACACACACACACCCCCCGTCTCTCTCTCTCTCACACACACAACCCCGTCTCTCTCTCTCTCACACACGCCCCCGTCTCTCTCTCTCCAACACACGCCCCCGTCTCTCTCTCTCTCACACACACGCTCCCGCCTGTCTCTCTCGCTCACACACACGCCCCCGTCTCTCTCTCTCTCTCTCTCTCACACACACGCCCCTGTCTCTCTCTCTCTCTCACAAACAGTGCCCCGTCTCTCTCTCTCTCACACACACGCCCCCGTCTCTTTCTCTCACACACACAAACCTGTCTCTCTCTCTCTCTCACACACACGCCCCCGTCTCTCTCTCTCTCTTCTCACACACACACCCCCACTCTCTCTCTCTCACACACACCCCCGTCACTCTCTCTCTCTCACACACACACCCCCGCTCTCTCTCTCACACACACACCCACATCTCTCTCTCTCACTCTCACACACACACACCCCCGTCTGTCTCTCTCTTACACACACACACCCCCGTCTCTCTCTCTCTCACATACACCCCCCCGTCTCTCTCTCTCACACACACACACACCCCCGTCTCTCTCCCTCTCTCACACACCCCCGTCTCTCTCTCTCTCACACACACACCCCCGTCTCTCTCTCTCTCACACACACACAGCCCCGTCTCTCTCTCTCTCACACAAACACATGGCCCTGTCTCTCTCTTTCTCTCTCACACACACGCCCCCGTCTCTCTCTCTCACACACACACACACCCCCGTCTCTCTCTCTCACACACACACAACCCCGTCTCTCTCTCTCTCTCTCTCTCACATACACCCCCCCGCCGCTCTCTCTCACACACACACACCCCCGTCTCTCTCCCTCTCTCACACACCCCCGTCTCTCTCTCTCTCATACACACACCCCCGTCTCTCTCTCACACACACACACAGCCCCGTCTCTCTCTCTCTCACACAAACACATGCCCCTGTCTCTCTCTCTTTCTCTCTCACACACACGCCACCGTCTCTCTCACACACACACCCCCGCTCTCTCTCTCACACACACACCCCCATCTCTCTCTCTCACTCTCTCACACACACACACCCCCGTCTCTCTCTCTCTTACACACACACACCCCCGTCTCTCTCTCTCTCACATACACCCCCCCGTCTCTCTCTCTCTCTCTCTCACACACACACCCCCGTCTCTCTCTCTCACACACACACACAGCCCCGTATCTCTCTCTCTCACACAAACACATGCCCCTGTCTCTCTCTTTCTCTCTCACACACACGCCCCCGTCTCTCTCTCTCACACACACACACGCCCCCGTCTCTCTCTCTCACACACACACACCCCCGTCTCTCTCTCTCTCTCTCTCACATACACCCCCCCCGTCTCTCTCTCTCTCACACACACACCCCCGTCTCTCTCTCTCTCACACACATGCCCCCGTCTCTCTCTCTCTCTCTCTCACACACACACAACCCCGTCTCTCTCTCTCACACACACACCCCCTTCTCTCTCTCACACACACACCCCCCGTCTCTCTCTCTCACACACACACCCGTCTCTCTCTCACACACACACACCCCCGTCTCTCTCTCTCTCTCACACACACACACACCCCCATCTCTCTCTCTCTCTCACACACACACCCCCGCTCTCTCCCTCTCACACACACACGCCCACCTCTCTCTCTCTCTCACACACACACACCCCTGTCTCTCTCTCTCTCACACACACAACCCCGTCTCTCTCTCTCTCACACACACGCCCCCGTCTCTCTCTCTCACACACACACGCTCCCGCCTGTCTCTCTCTCTCTCACACAGACAACCCCGTCTCTCTCTCTCTCTCTCTCACACACACGCCCCCATCTCTCTCTCTCACACACACGCCTGTCTCTCTCTCTCTCTCTCACACACACGCCCCCGTCTCTTTCTCTCACACACACAAACCCGTCTCTCTCTCTCTTCTCACACACACACCCCCCGCTCTCTCTCTCTCTCTCACACACACCCCCGTCACTCTCTCTCTCTCACACACACACCCCCGCTCTCTCTCTCTCACACACACACCCCCATCTCTCTCTCACTCTCTCATACACACACACCCCCGTCTCTCTCTCTCTCACACACACACACCCCCGTCTCTCTCTCTCTCTCTCTCACATACACCCCCCCTGTCTCTCTCTCTCACACACACACACACCCCCGTCTCTCTCCCTCTCTCACACACCCCCGTCTCTCTCTCTCTCACACACACACCCCCATCTCTCTCTCACACACACACACAGGCCCGTCTCTCTCTCTCTCACACAAACACATGCCCCTGTCTCTCTCTTTCTCACACACACACCCCCGTCTCTCTCTCTCTCACACAGACACACGCCCCCATCTCTCTCTCTCACACACACACACGCCCACATCTCTCTCTCACACACACACACACACCCCCCCTCTATCTCACACACACACACCCCCGTCTCTCTCTCTCTCTCACACACACGCAACCCCCCTCTCTCTCTCACACACACCACCGTTTCTCTCTCTCACATACACCCCCGTCTCTCTCTCTCATACACACGCCCCCGTCTCTCTCTCTCTCACACACACACCCATGCCTCTCTCTCACACACAAATGCCGCCTCTCTCTCTCTCACACACACACGCCCCCGTCTTTCTCTCTCTCACACGCATGACCCCGTCTCTCTCTCTCACACACACGCCCCCGTCTCTCTCTCTCACACACACACACACACCCCCGCCTCTCTCTCTCATACACACACGCCCCCGTTTCTCTCTCTCACACACACACCCCCGTCTTTCTCTCTCACACACACACCACCGTCACTCTCTCTCTCTCTCAAACACACACCCCCGCTCTCTCTCTCACACACAGGCGCCCGTCTCTCTCACTCACACACACACCCTCGTCTCTCTCTCTCTCTTTCTCACACACATGCCCCCGTCTCTCTCTCTCTCTCTCTCTCACACACACACAACCCCGTCTCTCTCTCTCTCACATACACAACCCCGTGTCTCTCTCTCTCACACACACACAACCCCATCTCTCTCTCTATCTCTCACACACACGCCCCCGTCTCTCTCTCTCACACACACACCCCCACGTCTCTCTCTCTCTCTCTCACATACACGGCCCGATCTCTCTCTCTCACACACACACAACCCCGTCTCTCTCTCTCTCTCACACACTCCCCTGTCTCTGTCTCTCTCTCTCTCTCTCACACACACGTCTCCGCTCTCTCTCTCTCACACACACACACACACACCCCTGTCTCTCTCTCTCTCACACATACACCCCCGTCTCTCTCTCTCTTTCTCACACACATGCCCCTGTCTCTCTCTCTCACACACATACACCCCCGTCTCTCTCTCTCTCTCTAAACACACACACACAGCCGTCTCTCTCTCTCTCTCTCACATACACACCCCCGTCTCTCTCTCTCACACACACACACACCCCCGTCTCTCTCCCTCTCTCACACACCCCCCGTCTCTCTCTCTCACACACACACCCCCGTCTCTCTCTCTCACACACACACAAACACCCCCGTCTCTCTCTCTCACACAAACACATGCCCCTGTCTCTCTCTCTTTCTCTCTCACACACACGCCCCCGTCTCTCTCTCTCTTTCTCACACACATGCCCCCGTCTCTCTCTCTCTCTCTCACACACACCCCCTTCTCTCTCTCACACACACACCCCTGTCTCTCTCTCTCACACACACACCCGTCTCTCTCTCTCTCACACACACACACCCCCGCCTCTCTCTCTCACACACACAGGCCCCCGTCTCTCTCTCTCTCACTCTCTCACACACACACACGCCCCCGTCTCTCTCTCTCTCTCACATACACAAACCCGTGTCTCTCTCTCTCACACACACAACCCCGTGTCTCTCTCTCTCACACACACAACCCCATCTCTCTCTCTATCTCTCACACACACGCCCCCGTCTCTCTCTCTCACGCACACACACCCCCCGTCTCTCACTCTCTCTCTCTCACACACACATTCACGCACATCTCTCTCCCTCTCACACACACAGGCCCATCTCTCTCTCTCTCTCTCTCACACACACACACCCCCGTCTCTCTCTCTCTCACACACACAACCCCGTCTCTCTCTCTCTCACACACACGCCCCCGTCTCTCTCTCTCTCACACACACGCCCCCGTCTCTCTCTCTCTCACACACACGCCCCCGTCTCTCTCTCTCTCACACACACGCTCCCCGCCTGTCTCTCTCTCTCTCACACAGACAACCCCGTCTCTCTCTCTCTCTCTCTCTCACACACACGCCCCCATCTCTCTCTCTCTCTCTCTCTCTCTCACACACACGCCTCTGTCTCTTTCTCTCACACACACAAACCCGTCTCTCTCTCTCTCACACACACACCCCCGCTCTCTCTCTCACACACACACCCCCATCTCTCTCTCTCACACACACACCCCCATCTCTCTCTCTCACACACACACACCTCCCGTCTCTCTCTCTCTCACACACACACACCCCCGTCTCTCTCTCTCTCTCTCTCTCACATACACCCCCCCGTCTCTCTCTCTCACACACACACACACACCCCCGTCTCTCTCTCTCTCACGCACACACACCCCCCGTCTCTCTCTCTCTCTCTCTCTCACATACACCCCCCCGTCTCTCTCTCTCTCTCATACACACACCCCCGTCTCTCTCTCTCTCATACACACACCCCCGTCTCTCTCTCTCACACACACACACAGCCCCGTCTCTCTCTCTCTCACACAAACACATGCCCCTGGCTCTCTCTCTTTCTCTCTCACACACACACCCCCGTCTCTCTCTCTCTCACACACACACACGCCCCCGTCTCTCTCTCTCACACACACACACGCTCCCGTCTCTCTCTCTCACACACACACACCCCCGTCTCTCTCTCTCTCTCTCACACACACAGACCCCCGTCTCTCTCTCTCTCACTCATACACACGCCCCAGTCTCTCTCACACACACACGCCCCCGTCTCTCTCTCTCTCACAGACACGCACGCCCCCGTCACTCTCTCTCTCTCACACACACACACACCCCCGTCTCTCTCTCTCTCACGCACACACACCCCCGTCTCTCTCTCTCTCTCTCACATACACCCCCCCGTCTCTCTCTCTCTCATACACACACCCCCGTCTCTCTCTCTCACACACACACACAGCCCCGTCTCTCTCTCTCTCACACAAACACATGCCCCTGGCTCTCTCTCTTTCTCTCTCACACACACACCCCCGTCTCTCTCTCTCTCACACACACACACGCCCCCGTCTCTCTCTCTCACACACACACACACACGCTCCCGTCTCTCTCTCTCACACACACACACCCCCGTCTCTCTCTCTCTCTCTCACACACACAGACCCCCGTCTCTCTCTCTCTCACTCATACACACGCCCCAGTCTCTCTCACACACACACGCCCCCGTCTCTCTCTCTCTCACAGACACGCACGCCCCCGTCGCTCTCTCTCTCTCACACACACACAACCCCGTCTCTCTCTCTCACACACAAACACGCCCCCGTCTCTCTCTCTCTCTCACACACACGCCCCCATCTCTCTCTCTCACACACACACACGCCCCCATCGCTCTCTCTCACACACACACACACGCCCCCGTCTCTCTCTCTCACACACACACACCCCCGTCTATCTCTCTCTCACACACACAACCCCGTCTATCTACACACACACACCCCCGCCTCTCTCTCTCTCTCACACACACACGCCCCTCTCTCTGTCTCTCTCTCTCACACACAAGTCCCCACTCGCTCGCTCTCTCACACACACAGGCCCCCGCCTCTCTCTCTCTCTCACACACACACACCCTTCTCTCTCTCTCTCTCACACACACAACCCCGTCTCTCTCTCTCTCTCTCACACACACGCCCCCGTCTGTCTCTCTCTCTCACACGCACACACCCGCGCTCTCTCTCTCTCACACACACACTCCCGTCTCTCTCTCTCTCACACACACACACACCCCCATCTCTCTCTCTCACACACACACCCCCATCTCTCTCTCTCTCTCTCTCTCTCACACACACACCCCCGTCTCTCTCTCTCTCACACACACACACAACCCCGTCTCTCTCTCTCACACACACACCCCCGTCTCTATCTCTCTCACACACACACCACCATCTCTCTCTCTCTCTCACACATACTCCCCCGTCTCTCTCTCTCTCACTCATACACACGCCCCCGTCTCTCTCTCTCACACACACACACCCCTGCCTCTCTCTCTCACACACACGCCCCTGTCTCTCTCTCTCTCTCACAGACACGCACGCCCCCATCTCTCTCTCTCACGCACACACAACCCCGTCTCTCTCTCTCTCACACACACACAACCCCCGTCTCTCTCTCTCTCTCTCTCTCTCTCACACACACACTCCCGTCTCTCTCTCCCTCTCTCACACACACACACTCCCGTCTCTCTCTCCCTCTCTCACACACACACACCCCCGTCTCTCTCTCTCTCACACACACACCCCCGTCTCTCTCTCTCTCACACACACACACCCCCGTCTCTCTCTCATACACATACACACGCCCACTCTCTCTCTCATACACACACACACGCCCACGTCTCTCTCTCATACACACACACACGCCCACGTCTCCCTCTCATACACACGCCCCGTCTCTCTCTCTCATAGACACACACAAGCCCCTGTCTCTCTCTCATATACACACACAAGCCCCCGTCTCTCTCTCACACACACACACAAGCCCCCGTCTCTCTCTCATACACACACACAAGCCCCCGTCTCTCTCTCATACACACACACAAGCCCCCGTCTCTCTCTCTCATACACACACACAGACACCCCCGTCTCTCTCTTACACACACACACGCCCACGTCTCTCTCTCTCTTTCACACACACGCCCCCATCTCTCTCTCTCACACACACAACCCCGTCTCTCTCTCTCACACATACACCCCCATCTCTCTCTCTCTCACACACACAACCCCGTCTCTCTCTCTCACACACACGCCCCCCGTCTCTTTCTCTCTCTCTCACACACATGCCCCCGTCTCTCTCTCACTCACACACACACCCCCGCCTCTCTCTCTCTCACACACACAGGCCCCCGTCACTCTCTCTCACTCTCTCACACACACACGCCCCCCGCCTCTCTCTCTCTCACATACACAACCCCGTGTCTCTCTCTCTCACACACACACAACCCCATCTCTCTCTCTATCTCTCACACACACGCCCCCGTCTCTCTCTCTCACACACACACCCCCCACGTCTCTCTCTCTCTCTCTCACATACACAGCCCCATCTCTCTCTCTCACACACACACACCCCCACGTCTCTCTGTCTCTCTCACACACACACCCCCGTCTCTCTCTCTCTCACACCCACACCCCCGTCTCTCTCTCTCTCACACACACACCCCCGTCTCTCTCTCTCTCACACACACACCCCCGTCTCTCTCTCTCTCACACAAACACACGCCCCCGTCTCTCTCTCTCACACACACACACGCCCCCGTCTCTCTCTCTGACACACACACTCACCCGTCTCTCTCTCTCTCTCTCACGCACACGACCCCGTCTCTCTCTCTCTCTCTCTCTCTCACACACACAACCCCATCTCTCTCTCTCACACATACACGCCCGTCTCTCTCTCACACACACAACCCCGTCTCTCTCTCTCACACACACACGCCCCTGTCTCTGTCTCTCTCTCTCTCTACACACGTCCCCGCTCTCTCTGTCTCACACACACAGGCCCCCGCCTCTCTCTCTCTCTCACACACACACACACACACCCGTCTCTCACTCTCTCTCACACACACAACCCCGTCTCTCTCTCTGTCTCACACACACGATCCCGTCTCTCTCTCTCTCTCTCACACACACACACATTCCCGCACTCTCTCTCTCACACACACACCCCCGTCTCTCTCTCTCTCACACACACACACCCCCGCCTCTCTCTCTCTCTCACACACACAGGCCCCCGTCTCTCTCTCTCTCTCTCTCTCACACAGGCCCCCGTCTGTCTCTCTCTCTCTCACACACACACGCCCCCGTCTCTCTCTCTCTCTCTCACACACACAACCCCGTCTCTCTCTCTCTCTCTCTCTCTCACACACACGCCCCTGTCTTATCTCTCTCTCTCTCTCTCACACACACACGGCCCCGCTCTCTCACACACACATGCCCCCGCCTCTCTCTCTCTCTCACACACACACACCCCCGTCTCTCTCTCACACACACAACCCCGTCTCTCTCTCTCTCTCACACACATCCCCGCTCTCTCTCTCTCTCTCTCTCTCACAAACACACCCCCGCTCTCTCTCTCTCTCTCTCTCTCACAAACGCGCCCCCGTCTCTCTCTCACACACACACGCCCCCGTCTCTCTCTCACACACACAACCCCGTCTCTCTCTCTCTCTCACACACACGCCTCCGTCTCTCTCTCTCTCTTCTCACACACACCCCCCTCTCTCTCTCTCACACACACCCCCGTCTCACTCTCTCTCTCTCACACACACACCCCCGCTCTCTCTCTCACATACACACCCCCATCTCTCTCTCTCTCTCTCACACACACACACCCCCCGTCTCTCTCTCTCACACACACACACACCCCCTGTCTCTCTCTCTCTCACATACACCCCCCCGTCTCTCTCTCTCACACACACACACACACCCCCCCCGTCTCTCTCTCTCTCTCTCACACCCCTGTCTTTCTCTCTCTCTCACACACACACCCCTGTCTCTCTCTCTCTCACACACACACACACCCCCGTCTCTCTCTCTCACACAAAAACACGCCCCCGTCTCTCTCTCTCTCACACACACACACGCCCGTCTCTCTCTCTCTCTTTCTCTCTCACACACACGCCCCCGTCTCTCTCTCTCTCACACACACGCCCCCGTCTCTCTCTCTCACACACACACACGCCCCCATCTCTCTCTCTCACACACACACGCCCCCGTCTCTCTCTCTCTCTCTCTCTCACACACACACACCCCCGTCTCTCTCTCTCTCACACACACACACCCCCCGTCTCTCTCTCTCTCTCTCTCTCTCTCACATACACCCCCCCGTCTCTCTCTCTCACACACACACACACCCCCGTCTCTCTCTCTCTCACACACACTCACCCCCGTCTCTCTCTCTCTTTCTCTCTCTCTCACATACACCCCCCTGTCTCTCTCTCTCTCATACACACACCCCCGTCTCTCTCTCTCACACACACACACAGCCCCGTCTCTCTCTCTCTCACACAAACACATGCCCCTGGCTCTCTCTCTTTCTCTCTCACACACACACCCCCGTCTCTCTCTCTCTCACACACACACACGCCCCCGTCTCTCTCTCTCACACACACACACGCCCCCGTCTCTCTCTCTCACACACACACACACCCCCCGTCTCTCTCTCTCTCTCTATCTCACACACACACACCCCGTCTCTCTCTCTCTCTCTCACACACACGCAACCCCCCTCTCTCTCTCACACACACCACCATTTCTCTCTCTCACATACACCCGTCTCTCTCTCTCTCTCATACACACGCCCCCGTCTCCCTCTCTCACACACACACCCATGCCTCTCTCTCACACACAAATGCCGCCTCTCTCTCTCTTACACACGCACGCCCCCGTCTTTCTCTCTCTCACACGCATGACCCCGTCTCTCTCTCTCACACACACGCCCCCGTCTCTCTCTCTCACACACACACCCCCGTCTCTCTCTCTCACACACACACCCCCGCCTCTCTCTCTCTCACACACACACGCCCCCGTTTCTCTCTCTCACACACACACCCCCGTCTCTCTCTCTCACACACACACACCCCCGTCTCTCTCTCTCACACACACACCACCGTCACTCTCTCTCACACACACACCACCGTCACTCTCTCTCTCTCTCAAACACACACCCCCGCTCTCTCTCTCACACACACACGCGCCCGTCTCTCTCACTCACACACACACCCCCGTCTCTCTCTCTCTCTTTCTCACACACATGCCCCCGTCTCTCTCTCTCTCTCTCTCACACACACACACAACCCCGTCTCTCTCTCTCTCTCACACACACAACCCCGTCTCTCTCTCTCTCACACACAGCCCCATCTCTCTCTCTCACACACACACACCCCTGCCTCTCTCTCTCACACACACGCCCCTGTCTCTCTCTCTCTCTCACAGACACGCACGCCCCCATCTCTCTCTCTCACGCACACACAACCCCGTCTCTCTCTCTCTCACACACACACAACCCCCGTCTCTCTCTCTCTCTCTCTCTCTCTCTCACACACACACTCCCGTCTCTCTCTCCCTCTCTCACACACACACACCCCCGTCTCTCTCTCTCTCACACACACACCCCCGTCTCTCTCTCTCTCACACACACACCCCCGTCTCTCTCTCTCTCTCACACACACACACCCCCGTCTCTCTCTCATACACATACACACGCCCACTCTCTCTCTCATACACACACACACGCCCACGTCTCTCTCTCATACACACACACACGCCCACGTCTCCCTCTCATACACACGCCCCGTCTCTCTCTCTCATAGACACACACAAGCCCCTGTCTCTCTCTCATATACACACACAAGCCCCCGTCTCTCTCTCACACACACACACAAGCCCCCGTCTCTCTCTCTCATACACACACACAAGCCCCCGTCTCTCTCTCATACACACACACAAGCCCCCGTCTCTCTCTCTCATACACACACACACACACCCCCGTCTCTCTCTTACACGCACACACGCCCACGTCTCTCTCTCTCTCTCACACACACGCCCCCATCTCTCTCTCTCACACACACAACCCCGTCTCTCTCTCTCACACATACACCCCCGCCTCTCTCTCTCTCTCACACACACACGCCCCCCGTTTCTCTCTCTCACACACACACCCCCGTCTCTCTCTCTCACACACACAGGCCCCCGTCTCTCTCTCTCACTCTCTCACACACACACACGCCCCCGCCTCTCTCTCTCTCACATACACAACCCCGTGTCTCTCTCTCTCACACACACACAACCCCATCTCTCTCTCTATCTCTCACACACACGCCCCCGTCTCTCTCTCTCACACACACACCCCCACGTCTCTCTCTCTCTCTCTCACATACACAGCCCCATCTCTCTCTCTCACACACAAACACACGCCCCCGTCTCTCTCTCACACACACACACGCCCCCGTCTCTCTCTCTGACACACACACTCACCCGTCTCTCTCTCTCTCTCTCACGCACACGACCCCGTCTCTCTCTCTCTCTCTCTCTCACACACACAACCCCATCTCTCTCTCTCACACACACACGCCCCTGTCTCTGTCTCTCTCTCTCTCTACACACGTCCCCGCTCTCTCTGTCTCACACACACAGGCCCCCGCCTCTCTCTCTCTCTCACACACACACACACACACACCCGTCTCTCACTCTCTCTCACACACACAACCCCGTCTCTCTCTCTGTCTCACACACACGATCCCGTCTCTCTCTCTCTCTCTCACACACACACACATTCCCGCACTCTCTCTCTCACACACACACCCCCGTCTCTCTCTCTCTCACACACACACACCCCCCGCCTCTCTCTCTCTCTCACACACACAGGCCCCCGTCTCTCTCTCTCTCTCTCTCTCACACAGGCCCCCGTCTGTCTCTCTCTCTCTCACACACACACGCCCCCGTCTCTCTCTCTCTCTCTCTCACACACACAACCCCGTCTCTCTCTCTCTCTCTCTCTCTCACACACACGCCCCTGTCTTATCTCTCTCTCTCTCTCTCACACACACACGGCCCCCGCTCTCTCACACACACATGCCCCCCGCCTCTCTCTCTCTCTCACACACACACCCCCGTCTCTCTCTCACACACACAACCCCGTCTCTCTCTCTCTCTCACACACATCCCCGCTCTCTCTCTCTCTCTCTCTCTCTCTCTCTCACAAACACACCCCCGCTCTCTCTCTCTCTCTCTCTCACAAACGCGCCCCCGTCTCTCTCTCACACACACACGCCCCCCGTCTCTCTCTCACACACACAACCCCGTCTCTCTCTCTCTCTCACACACACGCCTCCGTCTCTCTCTCTCTCTTCTCACACACACCCCCCTCTCTCTCTCTCACACACACCCCCGTCTCACTCTCTCTCTCTCACACACACACCCCCGCTCTCTCTCTCACATACACACCCCCATCTCTCTCTCTCTCTCTCACACACACACACACCCCCTGTCTCTCTCTCTCTCACACACACACACACACCCCCGTCTCTCTCTCTCTCACATACACCCCCCCGTCTCTCTCTCTCACACACACACACCCCCCCGTCTCTCTCTCTCTCTCTCACACCCCTGTCTTTCTCTCTCTCTCACACACACACCCCCGTCTCTCTCTCTCTCACACACACACACACCCCCCGTCTCTCTCTCTCTCACACAAAAACATGCCCCCGTCTCTCTCTCTCTCACACACACACACGCCCGTCTCTCTCTCTCTCTTTCTCTCTCACACACACGCCCCCGTCTCTCTCTCTCTCACACACACGCCCCCGTCTCTCTCTCTCACACACACACACGCCCCCATCTCTCTCTCTCACACACACACGCCCCCGTCTCTCTCTCTCTCTCTCACACACACACACCCCCGTCTCTCTCTCTCTCACACACACACACCCCCGTCTCTCTCTCTCTCTCTCACATACACCCCCCCGTCTCTCTCTCTCACACACACACACACCCCCGTCTCTCTCTCTCTCACACACACTCACCCCCGTCTCTCTCTCTCTTTCTCTCTCTCTCACATACACCCCCCCGTCTCTCTCTCTCTCATACACACACCCCCGTCTCTCTCTCTCACACACACACACAGCCCCGTCTCTCTCTCTCTCACACAAACACATGCCCCTGGCTCTCTCTCTTTCTCTCTCACACACACACCCCCGTCTCTCTCTCTCTCACACACACACACGCCCCCGTCTCTCTCTCTCACACACACACACGCCCCCGTCTCTCTCTCTCACACACACACACACCCCCCGTCTCTCTCTCTCTCTCTATCTCACACACACACACCCCGTCTCTCTCTCTCTCTCACACACACGCAACCCCCCTCTCTCTCTCACACACACCACCATTTCTCTCTCTCACATACACCCGTCTCTCTCTCTCTCTCATACACACGCCCCCGTCTCCCTCTCTCACACACACACCCATGCCTCTCTCTCACACACAAATGCCGCCTCTCTCTCTCTCACACACGCACGCCCCCGTCTTTCTCTCTCTCACACGCATGACCCCGTCTCTCTCTCTCACACACACGCCCCCGTCTCTCTCTCTCACACACACACCCCCGCCTCTCTCTCTCTCTCACACACACACGCCCCCCGTTTCTCTCTCTCACACACACACCCCCGTCTCTCTCTCTCACACACACACCACCGTCACTCTCTCTCACACACACACCACCGTCACTCTCTCTCTCTCTCAAACACACACCCCCGCTCTCTCTCTCACACACACGCGCCCGTCTCTCTCACTCACACACACACCCCCGTCTCTCTCTCTCTCTTTCTCACACACATGCCCCCGTCTCTCTCTCTCTCTCTCTCACACACACACACAACCCCGTCTCTCTCTCTCTCTCACACACACAACCCCGTCTCTCTCTCTCTCACACACAGCCCCATCTCTCTCTCTCACACATACACGCCCGTCTCTCTCTCTCACACACACAACCCCGTCTCTCTCTCTCACACACACTCCCCTGTCTCTGTCTCTCTCTCTCTCTCACACACACGTCCCCGCTCTCTCTCTCTCACACACACACACACCCGTCTCTCTCTCACACATACACCCCCGTCTCTCTCTCTCTTTCTCACACACATGCCCCCGTCTCTATCTCTCTCTCACACACATACACCCCCGTCTCTCTCTCTCTCTCTCACATACACACCCCCGTCTCTCTCTCTCACACACACACACACCCCCGTCTCTCTCCCTCTCTCACACACCCCCGTCTCTCTCTCTCTCACACACACACCCCCGTCTCTCTCTCTCACACACACACAAACACCCCCGTCTCTCTCTCTCTCACACAAACACATGCCCCTGTCTCTCTCTCTTTCTCTCTCACACACACGCCCCCGTCTCTCTCTCTCTCTCACACACACACACGCCCCCCGTCTCTCTCTCTCACACACACACACACCCCCGTCTCTCTCTCTCTCACACATACACACACACCACCGTCTCTCTCTCTCTCACACACACACCCCGTCTCTCTCTCTCACACACAGGCACCCCCCCCCTCTCTCTCTCTCTCACACACACTCGCCCGTCTCTCTCTCTCTCTGTCACACACACACACCAGTCTCTCTCTCTCACATACACCCCCGTCTCTCTATCTCTCTCTCATACACATGCCCCCGTCTCTCTCTCTCACACACACACCCATGCCTCTCTCTCACACACAAATGCCGTCTCTCTCTCACACACACACGCACGCCCCCGACTTTCTCTCTCTCTCTCACACACAAATGCCGTCTCTCTCTCTCTCACACACGCACGCCCCCGACTTTCTCTCTCTCTCTCACACGCTTGACCCCGTCTCTCTCTCTCACACACATGCCCCCGTCTCTCTCTCTCTCACACACACACACACCCCCGCCTCTCTCTCCCTCTCACACACACACGCCCCCGTTTCTCTCTCTCTCTCACACACACACCCCCGTCTCTCTCTCTCTCTCTCTCTCACACACACACCCCCGTTACTCTCTCTCTCTCTCACACACACACCCCCGTCTCTCTCTCTCTCTCTCTCTCACACACACACCCCCGTTACTCTCTCTCTCTCTCAAACACACACCCACGCTCTCTCTCACACACACACGCGCCCGTCTCTCTCTCAGACACACACACCCCCGTCTCTCTCTCTCTCTTTCTCACACACATGCCCCCGTCTCTCTCTCTCTCTCTCTCTCACACACACACAACCCATCGCTCTCTCACTCTCACACACACACCCCCTTCTCTCTCTCACACACACACCCCCGTCTCTCTCTCTCACACACACACCCCCGCTCTCTCTCTCTCACACACACAACCCCGTCTCTCTCTCTCACACACACACCCCCATCTCTCTCTCTCTCTCACACACACACACCCCCGTCTCTCTCTCTCACACATACACCCCCGTCTCTCCCTCTCTTTCTCACACACATGCCCCCGTCTCTCTCTCTCTCTCACACACATAAACCCCCGTCTCTCTCTCTCTCACACACACACACAGCCGTCTCTCTCTCTCTCTCTCTCACACACACACCCCCGTCTCTCTCTCTCTCACACACACCCCGCTCTCTCTCTCTCTCTCACACACACAACCCCGTCTCTCTCTCTCTCACACACACACCCCCGTCTCTCTCTCTCTCTCTCACACACACACCCCCGTTACTCTCTCTCTCTCAAACACACACCCCCGCTCTCTCTCACACACACAACCCCGTCTCTCTCTCTCTCTCTCACACACACGACCCCGTCTCTCTCTCTCTCTCTCTCACACACACGCCCCCTTCTCTGTCTGTCTCTCTCTCACAAACATACACTCCCGCGCTCTCTCTCTCTCACACACACGCCCCCGTCTCTCTCTCTCTCTTCTCACACACCCCAGCTCTCTCTCTCACACACACACACCCCCGTCTCTCTCTCTCTCACACACACACACCCCCGTCTCTCTCTCTCTCTCTCTCACACACACACCCCCACGTCTCTCTCTCTCTCTCTCTCACATACACAGCCCCATCTCTCTCTCTCACACACACACACCCCCGTCTCTCTGTCTCTCTCACACACACACCCCCGTCTCTCTCTCTCTCTCACACACACACCCCCGTTACTCTCTCTCTCTCTCAAACACACACCCACGCTCTCTCTCACACACACACGCGCCCGTCTCTCTCTCAGACACACACACCCCCGTCTCTCTCTCTCTCTTTCTCACACACATGCCCCCGTCTCTCTCTCTCTCTCTCTCTCACACACACACAACCCATCGCTCTCTCACTCTCACACACACACCCCCTTCTCTCTCTCACACACACACCCCCGTCTCTCTCTCTCACACACACACCCCCGCTCTCTCTCTCTCACACACACAACCCCGTCTCTCTCTCTCACACACACACCCCCATCTCTCTCTCTCTCTCACACACACACACCCCCCCTCTCTCTCTCTCACACATACACCCCCGTCTCTCCCTCTCTTTCTCACACACATGCCCCCGTCTCTCTCTCTCTCTCACACACATAAACCCCCGTCTCTCTCTCTCTCACACACACACACAGCCGTCTCTCTCTCTCTCTCTCACACACACACCCCCGTCTCTCTCTCTCTCACACACACCCCGCTCTCTCTCTCTCTCTCACACACACAACCCCGTCTCTCTCTCTCTCACACACACACCCCCGTCTCTCTCTCTCTCTCTCACACACACACCCCCGTTACTCTCTCTCTCTCAAACACACACCCCCGCTCTCTCTCACACACACAACCCCGTCTCTCTCTCTCTCTCTCACACACACGACCCCGTCTCTCTCTCTCTCTCTCTCACACACACGCCCCCTTCTCTGTCTGTCTCTCTCTCACAAACATACACTCCCGCGCTCTCTCTCTCTCACACACACGCCCCCGTCTCTCTCTCTCTCTTCTCACACACCCCAGCTCTCTCTCTCACACACACACACCCCCGTCTCTCTCTCTCTCACACACACACACCCCCGTCTCTCTCTCTCTCTCTCACACACACACACCCCCACGTCTCTCTCTCTCTCTCTCTCACATACACAGCCCCATCTCTCTCTCTCACACACACACACCCCCGTCTCTCTGTCTCTCTCACACACACACCCCCGTCTCTCTCTCTCTCTCTCACACCCACACCCCCGTCTCTCTCTCACACACACACCCCCGCTCTCTCTCTCTCACACGCACAACCCCGTCTCTCTCTCTCACACACACAACCCCATCTCTCTCTCTCACACACACACCCCCATCTCTCCCTCTCTCTCACACACACACACCCCCGTCTCTGTCTCTCTCACACATACACCCCCGTCTCTCTCTCTTTCTCACACACATGCCCCCGTTTCTCTCTCTCTCACACACATACACCCCCGTCTCTCTCTCTCTCTCACACACACACACAGCCGTCTCTCTCTCTCTCTCACACACACACACCTCCGTCTCTCTCTCTCTCTCACACACACACCCCCGCTCTCTCTCTCTCTCACACACAACCCCGTCTCTCTCTCTCACACACACACGCCCCCGTCTCTCTCTCTCTCGCTCTCACACACACGACCCCGTCTCTCTCTCTCTCACACACACACCCCCGTCTCTGTCTGTCTCTCTCACAAACATACACTCCCGCGCTCTCTCTCTCTCACACACACGCCCCCCGTCACTCTCTCTCTTCTCACACACCCCAGCTCTCTCTCTCACATACACACACCCCCGTCTCTCTCTCTCTCTCTCTCACACACACACACCCCCATCTCTCTCTCTCTCTCTCACACACACACACCACCGTCTCTCTCTCTCACATACACCCCCGTCTCTCTCTCTCTCTCTCATACACACGCCCCCATCTCTCTCTCTCACACACACACCCATGCCTCTCTCTCACACACAAATGCCGTCTCTCTCTCTCACACATGCACGCCCCCGTCTTTCTCTCTCTCTCTCTCACACGCATGACCCCGTCTCTCTCTCTCACACACATGCCCCCGTCTCTCTCTCTCACACACACACCCCCGCCTCTCTCTCTCTCTCACACACACACGCCCCCGTTTCTCTCTCTCTCTCACACACACACCCCCGTCTCTCTCTCTCTCTCACACACACACCCGTCACTCTCTCTCTCTCTCAAACACATACCCCCGCTCTCTCTCTCACACACACACGCGCCCGTCTCTCTCTCACACACACACGCGCCCGTCTCTCTCTCACACACACACCCCCGTCTCTCTTTCTCTCTTTCTCACACACATGCCCCCGTCTCTCTCTCTCTCTCACACACACACACAACCCCGTCTCTCTCTCTCTCTCACACACACACCCCCTTCTCTCTCTCACACACACACCCCCGTCTCTCTCTCTCACACACACACCCCCGCTCTCTCTCTCTCACACACACAACCCCGTCTCTCTCTCTCACACACACACCCCCATCTCTCTCTCTCTCACACACATACACCCCCGTCTCTCTCTCTCTCACACATACACCCCCGTCTCTCTCTCTCTTTCTCACACACATGCCCCCGTCTCTCTCTCTCTCTCACACACATACACCCCCGTCTCTCTCTCTCTCTCACACACACACACACAGCCGTCTCTCTCTCTCTCTCTCACACACACACCCCCGTCTCTCTCTCTCTCTCACACACACACCCCCCGCTCTCTCTCTCTCTCTCTCACACACACAACCCCGTCTCTCACTCTCTCACACACACACGGCCCCGTCTCTCTCACACACACAACCCCGTCTCTCTCTCTCTCTCACACACACACCCCCGTCATTCTCTCTCTCTAACACACACCCCCGCTCTCTCTCTCACACACACACACGCGCCTGTCTCTCTCTCTCACACACACACCCCCGTCTCTCTCACTCTCTCACACATACACCCCCTTCTCTCTCTCACACACACACCCCCGTCTCTCTCACTCTCTCACACACACACCCCCGTCTCTCTCACTCTCTCACACACACACTCCCTTCTCTCTCTCACACACACACCCCCGTCTCTCTCTCTCACACACACAGCCCTGCTCTCTCTCTCTCACACACACACCCCTGCTCTCTCTCTCTCACACACACAAGCCCGTCTCTCTCTCTCACACACACACCCCCATCTCTCTCTCTCTCTCACACACACACGACCCCGTCTCTCTCTCTCTCTCTCACACACACGCCCCCGTCTCTCTCTCTCTTCTCACACACCCCAGCTCTCTCTCTCACACACACACACCCCCGTCTCTCTCTCTCTCTCTCTCACACACACACACCCCCGTCTCTCTCTCTCTCACACACACACACACCCCCCGTCTCTCCCTCTCTCTCTCACATACACAGCCCCATCTCTCTCTCTCACACACACACACCCCCCCCGTCTCTCTGTCTCTCTCACACACACACCCCCGTCTCTCTCTCTCACACCCACAACCCCGTCTCTCTCTCACACACACACCCCCGCTCTCTCTCTCTCACACACACAACCCCGTCTCTCTCTCCCACACACACAACACCGTCTCTCTCTCTCACACACACAACCCCGTCTCTCTCTCTCACACACAGAACCCCGTCTCTCTCTCTCACACACACAACCCCGTCTCTCTCTCTCTCACACATACACCCCCGTCTCTCTCTCTCTTTCTCACACACATGCCCCCGTCTCTCTCTCTCTCACACACATACACCCACGTCTCTCTCTCTCTCACACACACACCCCCCCGTCTCTCTCTCTCTCTCTCACATACACAGCCCCATCTCTCTCTCTCACACACACACACCCCCCGTCTCTCTGTCTCTCTCACACACACACACCCGTCTCTCTCTCTCTCTCTCTCACACCCACACCCCCCGTCTCTCTCTCACACACACACCCCCGCTCTCTCTCTCTCACACACACAACCCCGTCTCTCTCTCTCACACACACAACCCCGTCTCTCTCTCTCACACACAGAACCCCGTCTCTCTCTCTCACACACACAACCCCCGTCTCTCTCTCTCTCACACATACACGCCTGTCTCTCTCTCTCTCTTTCTCACACACATGCCCCCGTCTCTCTCTCTCTCACACACATACACCCCCATCTCTCTCTCTCTCTCACACACACACACAGCCGTCTCTCTCTCTCTCACACACACACCCCCGTCTCTCTCTCTCTCTCACACACACCCCCGCTCTCTCTCTCTCACACACAACCCCGTCTCGCTCTCTCACACACACACGCCCCCGTCTCTCTCTCTCTCTCTCACACACACGACCCCGTCTCTCTCTCTCTCTCTCTCACACACACGACCCCGTCTCTCTCTCTCTCTCTCTCACACACACGACCCCGTCTCTCTTTCCCTCTCTCTCACACACACGCCTCCGTCTGTCTGTCTCTCTCTCACAAACATACACTCCCGCGCTCTCTCTCTCTCACACACACGCCCCCGTCTCTCTCTCTCTTCTCACACACCCCAGCTCTCTCTCTCACATACACACACCCCCGTCTCTCTCTCTCTCACACACACACCCCCCCGTCTCTCTCTCTCACACACACACCCCCATCTCTCTCTCTCTCACACACACACACACCACCGTCTCTCTCTCTCTCACATACACCCCCGTCTCTCTCTCTCTCTCTCTCTCATACACACGGCCCCGTCTCTCTCTCACACACACCCATGCCTCTCTCTCACACACAAATGCCGTCTCTCTCTCTCTCACACACGCACACGCCCCCGTCTTTCTCTCTCTCACACGCATGACCCCGTCTCTCTCTCTCACACACACGCCCCCGTCTCTCTCTCTCACACACGCCACCCCGCCTCTCTCTCTCTCTCACACACACGCCCCCGTTTCTCTCTCTCTCTCACACACACACCCCCGTTTCTCTCTCTCTCTCTCACACACACACCCCCGTCACTCTCTCTCTCTCTCAAACACACACCCCCGCTCTCTCTCTCTCACACACACAACCCCGTCTCTCTCTCTCACACACACAACCCCGTCTCTCTCTCTCACACACAGAACCCCGTCTCTCTCTCTCACACACACAACCCCGTCTCTCTCTCTCTCACACATACACGCCTGTCTCTCTCTCTCTCTTTCTCACACACATGCCCCCGTCTCTCTCTCTCTCACACACATACACCCCCATCTCTCTCTCTCTCTCACACACACACACAGCCGTCTCTCTCTCTCTCACACACACACCCCCGTCTCTCTCTCTCTCTCACACACACCCCCCGCTCTCTCTCTCTCACACACAACCCCGTCTCGCTCTCTCACACACACACGCCCCCGTCTCTCTCTCTCTCTCTCACACACACGACCCCGTCTCTCTCTCTCTCTCACACACACGACCCCGTCTCTCTCTCTCTCTCTCACACACACGACCCCGTCTCTCTCTCTCTCTCACACACACGCCTCCGTCTGTGTCTCTCTCTCACAAACATACACTCCCGCGCTCTCTCTCTCTCACACACACGCCCCCGTCTCTCTCTCTCTTCTCACACACCCCAGCTCTCTCTCTCACATACACACACCCCCGTCTCTCTCTCTCACACACACACCCCCATCTCTCTCTCTCTCACACACACACACACCACCGTCTCTCTCTCTCACATACACCCCCGTCTCTCTCTCTCTCTCTCTCATCCACACGGCCCCGTCTCTCTCTCTCACACACACCCATGCCTCTCTCTCACACACAAATGCTGTCTCTCTCTCTCTCACACACGCACACGCCCCCGTCTTTCTCTCTCTCACACGCATGACCGTCTCTCTCTCTCACACACACGCCCCCGTCTCTCTCTCTCACACACACCACCGCCTCTCTCTCTCTCTCACACACACGCCCCCGTTTCTCTCTCTCTCTCACACACACGCCCCCGTTTCTCTCTCTCTCTCTCACACACACACCCCCGTCACTCTCTCTCTCTCTCAAACACACACCCCCCGCTCTCTCTCTCACACACACACGCGCCCGTCTCTCGCTCTCACACACACATCCCCGTCTCTCTCTCTCTCTTTCTCACACACATGCCCCCGTCTCTCTCTCTCTCACACACACAACCCCGTCTCTCTCTCTCTCTCACACACACAACCCCGTCTCTCTCTCTCACACACACAACCCAGTCTCTCTCTCTCACACATACACCCCCGTCTCTCTCTCTCTCTCTCACATACACCCCCGTCTCTCTCTCTCTCTCTCACATACACACCCCCCCGTCTCTCTCTCTCTCTCTCACATACACAGCCCCATCTCTCTCTCTCACACACACACACCCCCCCGTCTCTCTGTCTCTCTCACACACACACCCCCGTCTCTCTCTCTCTCACACTCACATACAGCCGTCTCTCTCTCTCTCTCTCTCACACACACACCCCCGCTCTCTCTCTCTTTCACACACACAACCCCGTCTCTCTCTCTCACACACACACGCCCCCGTCTCTCTCACATACACAACCCCGTCTCTCTCTCTCTCTCACACACACACCCCCGTCACTCTCTCTCTCACACACACACCCCCGCTCTCTCTCTCACACACACACGCGCCCGTCTCTCTCTCTCACACACACACCCCCGTCTCTCTCTCTCTCTTTCTCAAACACATGCCCCCGTCTCTCTCTCTCTCTCTCTCACACACACAACCCCGTCTCTCTCACTCTCTCACACACACACCCCCTTCTCTCTCTCACACACACACCCCCGTCTCTCTCTCTCACACACACACCCCGCTCTCTCTCTCACACACACAACCCCGTCTCTCTCTCTCACACACACACCCCCATCTCTCTCTCTCTCTCACACACACACACCCCCATCTCTCTCTCTCTCACACATACACCCCCGTCTCTCTCTCTCTTTCTCACACACATGCCCCCGTCTCTCTCTCACACACATACACCCCCGTCTCTCTCTCTCTCTCTCACACACACACACACACACACACACACACACACACACAGCCGTCTCTCTCTCTCTCTCTCAAACACACACCCCCGTCTCTCTCTCTCTCTCTCACACACACCCCCGCTCTCTCTCTCTCTCTCACACACACAACCCCGTCTCTCTCTCTCACACACACACGCCCCAGCTCTCTCTCTCACACACACACACACCCCCGTCTCTCTCTCTCTCTCACACACACACACCCCCATCTCTCTCTCTCTCTCTCACACACACACCCGCACTCTCTCTCCCTCTCACACACACCCCCATCTCTCTCTCTCTCTCACACACACACACGCCCCCGTCTCTCTCTCTCACACACACACATCCCCGTCTCTCTCTCTCTCTCACATACACACACACACGCCCGTCTCTCTCTCTCTCTCTCACACACACGCCCCCATCTCTCTCTCTCTCATACACACAACCCCGTCTCTCTCTCTCACACATACACCCCCGTCTCTCTCTCTCTCACACACACAACCCCGTCTCTCTCTCTCACACACACGCCCCCGTCTCTTTCTCTCTCTCTCACACACATGCCCCCGTCTCTCTCTCTCACTCACACACACACCCCCGCCTCTCTCTCTCTCACACACACAGGCCCTTCTCTCTCTCTCACTCTCTCACACACACACACGCCCCCGTCTCTCCCTCTCTCACATACACAACCCCGTGTCTCTCTTTCTCACACACACAACCCCGTCTCTCTCTCTATCTCTCACACACACGCCCCCGTCTCTCTCTCTCACACACACACCCCCCCGTCTCTCTCTCTCTCTCACATACACAGCCCCATCTCTCTCTCTCACACACACACACCCCCGTCTCTCTCTCTCTCTCACACCCACACCCCTGTCTCTCTCTCTCTCACACACACACCCCCGTCTCTCTCTCTCTCACACAAACACGCGCCCCCGTCTCTCACTCTCACACACACACACGCCCCCGTCTCTCTCTCTGATACACACACTCACCCGTCTCTCTCTCTCTCTCTCACGCACACGACCCCGTCTCTCTCTCTCTCTCTCTCACACACACAACCCCATCTCTCTCTCTCACACATACACGCCCATCTCTCTCGCACACACACAACCCCGTCTCTCTCTCTCTCTCTCTCTCACACACACGCCCCTGTCCCTGTCTCTCTCTCTCTCTCTCACACACACGTCCCCGCTCTCTCTGTCTCACACACACAGGCCCCCGCCTCTCTCTCTCTCTTTCTCAAACACATGCCCCCGTCTCTCTCTCTCTCTCTCACACACACAACCCCGTCTCTCTCACTCTCTCACACACACACACCCTTCTCTCTCACACACATACCCCCGTCTCTCTCTCTCACACACACACCCCTGCTCTCTCTCTCACACACACAACCCCGTCTCTCTCTCACACACACACCCCCATCTCTCTCTCTCTCTCACAAACACACAACCCCGTCTCTCTCTCTCTCTCTCTCACACACACGACCCCGTCTCTCTCTCTCTCTCTCACACACACGACCCCGTCTCTCTCTCTCTCTCTCACACACACGCCCCCGTCTCTGTCTGTCTCTCTCTCACAAACATACACTCCCGTGCTCTCTCTCTCTCACACACATGCCCCCGTCTCTCTCTCTTCTCACACACCCCAGCTCTCTCTCTCTCACACACACACCCCTGTCTCTCTCTCTCTCTCACACACACACCCCCGTCTCTCTCTCTCACACACACACCCCCGTCTCTCTCTCTCACACACACACACCCCCGTCTCTCTCTCTCTCTCACACACACCCCCCCCCATCTCTGTCTCTCTCACACACACACCCCCGTCTCTCTCTCTCTCTCTCACACCCACACCCCCGTCTCTCTCTCACACACACACCCTCGCTCTCTCTCTCTCACACACACACAACCCCGTCTCTCTCTCTCACACACACAACCCCGTCTCTCTCTCTCACACACACAACCCCGTCTCTCTCTCTCTCACACATACACCCCCGTCTCTCTCTCTCTCTCTCACATAGACACCCCCCCGTCTCTCTCTCTCTCTCTCACATACACAGCCCCATCTCTCTCTCTCACACACACACACCCCCCCCGTCTCTCTGTCTCTCTCACACACACACCCCCGTCTCTCTCTCTCTCTCACACCCACACCCCCGTCTCTCTCTCACACACACACCCCCCGCTCTCTCTCTCTCACACACACAACCCCGTCTCTCTCTCTCACACACACAACCCCGTCTCTCTCTCTCACATACAGAACCCCGTCTCTCTCTCTCTCACACACACAACCCCGTCTCTCTCTCTCTCACACATACACCCCCGTCTCTCTCTCTCTTTCTCACACACATGTCCCCGTCTCTCTCTCTCACACACATACACCCCCGTCTCTCTCTCTCTCTCACACACACACAGCCGTCTCTCTCTCTCTCTCACACACACACCCCCGTCTCTCTCTCTCTCTCACACACAGCCCCGCTCTCTCACTCTCACACACAACCCCGTCTCTCTCTCACACACACACACGCCCCCGTCTCTCTCTCTCTCTCTCACACACACACGACCCCGTCTCTCTCTCTCTCTCTCACACACACGCCCCCATCTCTGTCTGTCTCTCTCTCACAAACATACACTCCCGCGCTCTCTCTCTCTCACACACACGCCCCCGTCTCTCTCTCTCTTCTCACACACCCCAGCTCTCTCTCTCACATACACACACCCCCGTCTCTCTCTCTCACACACCCACACCCCCATCTCTCTCTCTCTCACACACACACACACCACCGTCTCTCTCTCTCACATACACCCCCGTCTCTCTCTCTCTCTCTCTCATACACACGGCCCCGTCTCTCTCTCTCACACACACACCCATGCCTCTCTCTCTCACACAAATGCCGTCTCTCTCTCTCTCACACACGCACGCCCCCGTCTTTCTCTCTCTCACACGCATGACCCCGTCTCTCTCTCTCACACACACGCCCCCGTCTCTCTCTCTCTCACACACACACCCCCGCCTCTCTCTCTCTCTCACACACACACGCCCCCGTTTCTCTCTCTCTCTCACACACACACACCCGTTTCTCTCTCTCTCTCTCACACACACACCCCCGTCAATCTCTCTCTCTCTCAAACACACACCCCCGCTCTCTCTCACACACACGCCCGTCTCTCTCTCTCTCAAAAACACCCCCGTCTCTCTCTCTCTCTTTCTCACACACATGCCCCCGTCTCTCTCTCTCTCTCTCTCACACACACACACAACCCCGTCTCTCTCTCTCTCTCACACACACACCCCCTTCTCTCTCTCACACACACACCCCCGTCTCTCTCTCACACACACACCCCCGTCTCTCTCTCAAACACACCCCCGCTCTCTCTCTCACACACACACAACCCCGTCTCTCTCTCTCACACACACACCCCCATCTCTCTCTCTCTCTCACACACACACACACCCCCGTCTCTCTCTCTCTCACACATACACCCCCGTCTCTCTCTCTTTCTCACACACATGCCCCCGTCTCTCTCTCTCTCTCACACACATACACCCCCGTCTCTCTCTCTCTCTCACACACACACACAGCCGTCTCTCTCTCTCTCTCACACACACCCCCCCGTCTCTCTCTCTCTCTCTCACACACACCCCCGCTCTCTCTCTCTTTCACACACACAACCCCGTCTCTCTCTCTCACACACACACGCCCCCCGTCTCTCTCACACACACAACCCCGTCTCTCTCTCTCTCTCACACACACCCCCGTCACTCTCTCTCTCACACACACACCCCCTTCTCTCTCTCACACACACACCCCCGTCTCTCTCTCTCACACACACACCCCCGCTCTCTCTCTCTCACACACACAACCCCGTCTCTCTCTCTCACACACACACCCCCGTCTCTCTCTCACACACACACCCCCATCTCTCTCTCTCACACACACACACCCCCATCTCTCTCTCTCTTTCTCACACACATGCCCTCGTCTCTCTCTCTCTCTCACACACATACACCCCCGTCTCTCTCTCTCTCACACACACACACACAGCCGTCTCTCTCTCTCTCTCTCAAACACACACCCCCGTCTCTCTCTCTCACACACACACGCCCCCGTCTCTCTCTCACACACATAACCCCGTCTCTCTCTCTCTCTCCCTCACACACACGACTCCGTCTCTCTCTCTCTCACACACACGCCCCCGTCTCTGTCTGTCTCTCTCTCACAAACATACACTCCCGCGCTCTCTCTCTCTCACACACACACCCCCGTCTCTCTCTCTCTTCTCACACACCCACGCTCTCTCTCCCTCTCACACACACCCACATCTCTCTCTCTCACACACACACACCCCCGTCTCTCTCTCTCTCTCACATACACACACACACGCCCGTCTCTCTCTCTCTCACACAAACGCCCCCATCTCTCTCTCTCTCACACACACAACCCCGTCTCTCTCTCTCACACATACACCCCCGTCTCTCTCTCTCTCTCACACACACAACCCCGTCTCTCTCTCTCACACACACGCCCCTGTCTCTTTCTCTCTCTCTCACACACGCCCCCGTCTCTTTCTCTCTCTCTCACACACATGCCCCCGTCTCTCTCTCACTCACACACACACCCCCGCCTCTCTCTCTCTCACACACACAGGCCCCCGTCTCTCTCTCTCACTCTCTCACACATACACACGCCCCCGTCTCTCTCTCTCTCACATACACAACCCCGTGTCTCTCTCTCTCACACACACACAACCCCGTCTCTCTCTCTATCTCTCACACACACGCCCCCGTCTTTCTCTCTCACACACACACCCCCACGTCTCTCTCTCTCTCTCACATACACACCCACATCTCTCTCTCTCACACACACACACCCCCGTCTCTCTCTCTCTCTCTCACATACACACACACACGCCCGTCTCTCTCTCTCTCTCTCTCTCTCACACACACGCCCCCGTCTCTCTCTCTCTCTCACACCCACACCCCCGTCTCTCTCTCTCTCACACACACACCCCCGTCTCTCTCTCTCTCACACAAACACACGCCCCCGTCTCTCTCTCTCACACACACACACGCCCCCGTCTCTCTCTCTGACACACACACTCACCCGTCTCTCTCTCTCTCTCTCTCTCACGCACACGACCCCGTCTCTCTCTCTCTCTCTCTCACACACAACCCCATCTCTCTCTCTCACACATACACGCCCGTCTCTCTCTCACACACACAACCCCGTCTCTCTCTCTCACACACACGCCCCTTTCTCTGTCTCTCTCTCTCTCTCACGCACACGTCCCCGCTCTCTCTGTCTCACACACACAGGCCCCCGCCTCTCTCTCTCTCTCACACACACACCCGTCTCTCACTCTCTCTCACACACACAACCCCGTCTCTCTGTCTCACACACACGATCCCGTCTCTCTCTCTCTCTCTCACACACACACACATTCCCGCATTCTCTCTCTCTCTCACACACACACCCCCGTCTCTCTCTCTCTCTCACACACACACACCCCCGCCTCTCTCTCTCTCTCACACACACAGGCCCCCGTCTCTCTCTCTCTCTCTCTCTCACGCAGGCCCCCGTCTGTCTCTCTCTCTCTCACACACACAACCCCGTCTCTCTCTCTCTCTCTCTCTCACACACACGCCCCTGTCTTATCTCTCTCTCTCTCTCTCTCACACACACACGGCCCCGCTCTCTCACACACACATGCCCCCACCTCTCTCTCTCTCTCACACACACACCCCCGTCTCTCTCACACACACAACCCCGTCTCTCTCTCTCTCTCTCTCACACATCCCCGCTCTCTCTCTCTCTCTCTCACAAACACATCCCCGCTCTCTCTCTCTCTCTCTCACAAACGCGCCCCCCGTCTCTCTCTCACACACACACGCCCCCGTCTCTCTCTCTCACACACAACCCCGTCTCTCTCTCTCTCTCACACACACGCCTCCGTCTCTCTCTCTCTCTTCTCACACACACCCCCCTCTCTCTCTCTCACACACACCCCCGTCTCTCTCTCTCTCTCTCTCACACACATACACCCCCGTCTCTCTCTCTCTCTCACACACACACACAGCCGTCTCTCTCTCTCTCTCACACACACACCCCCGTCTCTCTCTCTCTCTCTCACACACACCCCCGCTCTCTCTCTCTTTCACACACACAACCCCGTCTCTCTCTCTCACACACACACGCCCCCGTCTCTCTCACACACACAACCCCGTCTCTCTCTCTCTCTCACACACATACACCCCCGTCTCTCTCTCTCTCTCACACACACACACAGCCGTCTCTCTCTCTCTCTCTCACACACACACCCCCGTCTCTCTCTCTCTCTCACACACACACCCCCTTCTCTCTCTCACACACACACCCCCGTCTCTCTCTCTCACACACACACCCCCGCTCTCTCTCTCTCACACACACAAACCCGTCTCTCTCTCTCACACACACACCCCCATCTCTCTCTCTCACACACACACCCCCCCGTCTCTCTCTCTCTCACACATACCCCCCCGTCTCTCTCTCTCTTTCTCACACACATGCCCTCGTCTCTCTCTCTCTCTCACACACATACACCCCGTCTCTCTCTCTCTCACACACACACACACAGCCGTCTCTCTCTCTCTCTCTCAAACACACACCCCCGCTCTCTCTCTCTCTCTCACACACACAACCCCGTCTCTCTCTCTCACACACACACGCCCCCGTCTCTCTCTCACACACACAACCCCGTCTCTCTCTCTCTCTCCCTCACACACACGACTCCGTCTCTCTCTCTCCCACACACACGCCCCTGTCTCTGTCTGTCTCTCTCTCACAAACATACACCCCCGCGCTCTCTCTCTCACACACACACCCCCGTCTCTCTCTCTCTTCTCACACACCCCCGCTCTCTCTCCCTCTCACACACACCCACATCTCTCTCTCTCTCTCTCACACACACACACCCCCGTCTCTCTCTCTCTCTCACATACACACACACACGCCCGTCTCTCTCTCTCTCTCACGCACACACGCCCCCATCTCTCTCTCTCACACACACAACCCCGTCTCTCTCTCTCACACATACACCCCCGTCTCTCTCTCTCTCACACACACAACCCCGTCTCTCTCTCTCACACACACGCCCCCGTCTCTTTCTCTCTCTCTCACACACATGCCCCCGTCTCTCTCTCACTCACACACACACCCCCGCCTCTCTCTCTCTCACACACACAGGCCCCCGTCTCTCTCTCTCACTCTCTCACACACACACACGCCCCCGTCTCTCTCTCTCTCACATACACAACCCTGTGTCTCTCTCTCTCACACACACACAACCCCATCTCTCTCTCTATCTCTCACACACACGCCCCCGTCTCTCTCTCTCACACACACACACCCACGTCTCTCTCTCTCTCTCTCACATACACAGCCCCATCTCTCTCTCTCACACACACACACCCCCGTCTCTCTGTCTCTCTCACACACACACCCCCGTCTCTCTCTCTCTCACACCCATACCCCCGTCTCTCTCTCTCTCACACACACACCCCCGTCTCTCTCTCTCTCACACAAACACACGCCCCCGTCTCTCTCTCTCACACACACACACGCCCCCGTCTCTCTCTCTGACACACACACTCACCCGTCTCTCTCTCTCTCTCTCACGCACACAACCCCGTCTCTCTCTCTCTCTCTCTCTCACACACACAACCCCATCTCTCTCTCTCACACATACACGCCCGTCTCTCTCTCACACACACAACCCCGTCTCTCTCTCTCACACACACGCCCCTGTCTCTGTCTCTCTCTCTCTCTCACACACACGTCCCCGCTCTCTCTGTCTCACACACACAGGCCCCCGCCTCTCTCTCTCTCTCACACACACACACACACCCGTCTCTCACTCTCTCTCACACACACAACCCCGTCTCTCTCTCTGTCTCACACACACGATCCCGTCTCTCTCTCTCTCTCTCTCACACACACACATTCCCGCACTCTCTCACACACACACCCCCCGTCTCTCTCTCTCTCACACACACACACCCCCGCCTCTCTCTCTCTCACACACACACAGGCCCCCGTCTCTCTCTCTCTCTCTCTCTCACACACAGGCCCCCGTCTGTCTCTCTCTCTCACACACACACACGCCCCCCGTCTCTCTCTCTCTCTCTCACACACACAACCCCGTCTCTCTCTCTCTCTCTCCCTCTCACACACACGCCCCTGTCTTATCTCTCTCTCTCTCTCTCACACACACACGGCCCCACTCTCTCACACACACATGCCCCCGCCTCTCTCTCTCTCTCACACACACACACCCCCGTCTCTCTCTCACACACTCAACCCCGTCTCTCTCTCTCTCTCTCTCTCTCACACACATCCCCGCTCTCTCTCTCTCTCTCTCTCACAAACACACCCCCCGCTCTCTCTCTCTCTCTCTCACAAACGCGCCCCCGTCTCTCTCTCACACACACACGCCCCCGTCTCTCTCTCACACACACAACCCCGTCTCTCTCTCTCTCTCACACACACGCCTCCGTCTCTCTCTCTCTCTTCTCACACACACCCCCGCTCTCTCTCTCTCACACACACAAACCCGTCTCTCTCTCTCACACACACCCCCCCATCTCTCTCTCTCACACACACACACCCCCGTCTCTCTCTCTCTCACACATACCCCCCCGTCTCTCTCTCTCTTTCTCACACACATGCCCTCGTCTCTCTCTCTCTCTCACACACATACACCCCGTCTCTCTCTCTCTCACACACACACACACAGCCGTCTCTCTCTCTCTCTCTCAAACACACACCCCCGCTCTCTCTCTCTCTCTCACACACACAACCCCGTCTCTCTCTCTCACACACACACGCCCCCGTCTCTCTCTCACACACACAACCCCGTCTCTCTCTCTCTCTCCCTCACACACACGACTCCGTCTCTCTCTCTCCCACACACACGCCCCTGTCTCTGTCTGTCTCTCTCTCACAAACATACACCCCCGCGCTCTCTCTCTCACACACACACCCCCGTCTCTCTCTCTCTTCTCACACACCCCCGCTCTCTCTCCCTCTCGGACACACCCACATCTCTCTCTCTCTCTCTCACACACACACACCCCCGTCTCTCTCTCTCTCTCACATACACACACACACGCCCGTCTCTCTCTCTCTCTCACGCACACACGCCCCCATCTCTCTCTCTCACACACACAACCCCGTCTCTCTCTCTCACACATACACCCCCGTCTCTCTCTCTCTCACACACACAACCCCGTCTCTCTCTCTCACACACACGCCCCCGTCTCTTTCTCTCTCTCTCACACACATGCCCCCGTCTCTCTCTCACTCACACACACACCCCCGCCTCTCTCTCTCTCACACACACAGGCCCCCGTCTCTCTCTCTCACTCTCTCACACACACACACGCCCCCGTCTCTCTCTCTCTCACATACACAACCCCGTGTCTCTCTCTCTCACACACACACAACCCCATCTCTCTCTCTATCTCTCACACACACGCCCCCGTCTCTCTCTCTCACACACACACACCCACGTCTCTCTCTCTCTCTCTCACATACACAGCCCCATCTCTCTCTCTCACACACACACACCCCCGTCTCTCTGTCTCTCTCACACACACACCCCCGTCTCTCTCTCTCTCACACCCACACCCCCGTCTCTCTCTCTCTCACACCCACACCCCCGTCTCTCTCTCTCTCACACACACACCCCCGTCTCTCTCTCTCTCACACAAACACACGCCCCCGTCTCTCTCTCTCACACACACACACGCCCCCGTCTCTCTCTCTGACACACACACTCACCCGTCTCTCTCTCTCTCTCTCTCTCACGCACACAACCCCGTCTCTCTCTCTCTCTCTCTCTCACACACACAACCCCATCTCTCTCTCTCACACATACACGCCCGTCTCTCTCTCACACACACAACCCCGTCTCTCTCTCTCACACACACGCCCCTGTCTCTGTCTCTCTCTCTCTCTCACACACACGTCCCCGCTCTCTCTGTCTCACACACACAGGCCCCCGCCTCTCTCTCTCTCTCACACACACACACACACCCGTCTCTCACTCTCTCTCACACACACAACCCCGTCTCTCTCTCTGTCTCACACACACGATCCCGTCTCTCTCTCTCTCTCTCTCACACACAAACATTCCCGCACTCTCTCACACACACACCCCCGTCTCTCTCTCTCTCACACACACACACCCCCGCCTCTCTCTCTCTCACACACACACAGGCCCCCGTCTCTCTCTCTCTCTCTCTCTCACACACAGGCCCCCGTCTCTCTCTCTCACTCTCTCACACACACACACGCCCCCGTCTCTCTCTCTCTCACATACACAACCCTGTGTCTCTCTCTCTCACACACACACAACCCCATCTCTCTCTCTATCTCTCACACACACGCCCCCCGTCTCTCTCTCTCACACACACACACCCACGTCTCTCTCTCTCTCTCTCACATACACAGCCCCATCTCTCTCTCTCACACACACACACCCCCGTCTCTCTGTCTCTCTCACACACACACCCCCGTCTCTCTCTCTCTCACACCCATACCCCCGTCTCTCTCTCTCTCACACACACACCCCCGTCTCTCTCTCTCTCACACAAACACACGCCCCCGTCTCTCTCTCTCACACACACACACGCCCCCGTCTCTCTCTCTGACACACACACTCACCCGTCTCTCTCTCTCTCTCTCACGCACACAACCCCGTCTCTCTCTCTCTCTCTCTCTCACACACACAACCCCATCTCTCTCTCTCACACATACACGCCCGTCTCTCTCTCACACACACAACCCCGTCTCTCTCTCTCACACACACGCCCCTGTCTCTGTCTCTCTCTCTCTCTCACACACACGTCCCCGCTCTCTCTGTCTCACACACACAGGCCCCCGCCTCTCTCTCTCTCTCACACACACACACACACCCGTCTCTCACTCTCTCTCACACACACAACCCCGTCTCTCTCTCTGTCTCACACACACGATCCCGTCTCTCTCTCTCTCTCTCTCACACACACACATTCCCGCACTCTCTCACACACACACCCCCGTCTCTCTCTCTCTCACACACACACACCCCCGCCTCTCTCTCTCTCACACACACACAGGCCCCCGTCTCTCTCTCTCTCTCTCTCTCACACACAGGCCCCCGTCTGTCTCTCTCTCTCACACACACACACGCCCCCGTCTCTCTCTCTCTCTCTCACACACACAACCCCGTCTCTCTCTCTCTCTCTCCCTCTCACACACACGCCCCTGTCTTATCTCTCTCTCTCTCTCTCACACACACACGGCCCCACTCTCTCACACACACATGCCCCCGCCTCTCTCTCTCTCTCACACACACACACCCCCGTCTCTCTCTCACACACTCAACCCCGTCTCTCTCTCTCTCTCTCTCTCTCACACACATCCCCGCTCTCTCTCTCTCTCTCTCTCACAAACACACCCCCGCTCTCTCTCTCTCTCTCTCACAAACGCGCCCCCGTCTCTCTCTCACACACACACGCCCCCGTCTCTCTCTCACACACACAACCCCGTCTCTCTCTCTCTCTCACACACACGCCTCCGTCTCTCTCTCTCTCTTCTCACACACACCCCCGCTCTCTCTCTCTCACACACACAAACCCGTCTCTCTCTCTCACACACACACCCCCATCTCTCTCTCTCACACACACACACCCCCGTCTCTCTCTCTCTCACACATACCCCCCCGTCTCTCTCTCTCTTTCTCACACACATGCCCTCGTCTCTCTCTCTCTCTCACACACATACACCCCGTCTCTCTCTCTCTCACACACACACACACAGCCGTCTCTCTCTCTCTCTCTCAAACACACACCCCCGCTCTCTCTCTCTCTCTCACACACACAACCCCGTCTCTCTCTCTCACACACACACGCCCCCGTCTCTCTCTCACACACACAACCCCGTCTCTCTCTCTCTCTCCCTCACACACACGACTCCGTCTCTCTCTCTCCCACACACACGCCCCTGTCTCTGTCTGTCTCTCTCTCACAAACATACACCCCCGCGCTCTCTCTCTCACACACACACCCCCGTCTCTCTCTCTCTTCTCACACACCCCCGCTCTCTCTCCCTCTCGGACACACCCACATCTCTCTCTCTCTCTCTCACACACACACACCCCCGTCTCTCTCTCTCTCTCACATACACACACACACGCCCGTCTCTCTCTCTCTCTCACGCACACACGCCCCCATCTCTCTCTCTCACACACACAACCCCGTCTCTCTCTCTCACACATACACCCCCGTCTCTCTCTCTCTCACACACACAACCCCGTCTCTCTCTCTCACACACACGCCCCCGTCTCTTTCTCTCTCTCTCACACACATGCCCCCGTCTCTCTCTCACTCACACACACACCCCCGCCTCTCTCTCTCTCACACACACAGGCCCCCGTCTCTCTCTCTCACTCTCTCACACACACACACGCCCCCGTCTCTCTCTCTCTCACATACACAACCCCGTGTCTCTCTCTCTCACACACACACAACCCCATCTCTCTCTCTATCTCTCACACACACGCCCCCGTCTCTCTCTCTCACACACACACACCCACGTCTCTCTCTCTCTCTCTCACATACACAGCCCCATCTCTCTCTCTCACACACACACACCCCCGTCTCTCTGTCTCTCTCACACACACACCCCCGTCTCTCTCTCTCTCACACCCACACCCCCGTCTCTCTCTCTCTCACACCCACACCCCCGTCTCTCTCTCTCTCACACACACACCCCCGTCTCTCTCTCTCTCACACAAACACACGCCCCCGTCTCTCTCTCTCACACACACACACGCCCCCGTCTCTCTCTCTGACACACACACTCACCCGTCTCTCTCTCTCTCTCTCTCTCACGCACACAACCCCGTCTCTCTCTCTCTCTCTCTCTCACACACACAACCCCATCTCTCTCTCTCACACATACACGCCCGTCTCTCTCTCACACACACAACCCCGTCTCTCTCTCTCACACACACGCCCCTGTCTCTGTCTCTCTCTCTCTCTCACACACACGTCCCCGCTCTCTCTGTCTCACACACACAGGCCCCCGCCTCTCTCTCTCTCTCACACACACACACACACCCGTCTCTCACTCTCTCTCACACACACAACCCCGTCTCTCTCTCTGTCTCACACACACGATCCCGTCTCTCTCTCTCTCTCTCTCACACACACACATTCCCGCACTCTCTCACACACACACCCCCGTCTCTCTCTCTCTCACACACACACACCCCCGCCTCTCTCTCTCTCACACACACACAGGCCCCCGTCTCTCTCTCTCTCTCTCTCTCACACACAGGCCCCCGTCTGTCTCTCTCTCTCTCACACACACACACGCCCCCGTCTCTCTCTCTCTCTCTCACACACACAACCCCGTCTCTCTCTCTCTCTCTCCCTCTCACACACACGCCCCTGTCTTATCTCTCTCTCTCTCTCTCACACACACACGGCCCCACTCTCTCACACACACATGCCCCCGCCTCTCTCTCTCTCTCACACACACACACCCCCGTCTCTCTCTCACACACACAACCCCGTCTCTCTCTCTCTCTCACACACATCCCCGCTCTCTCTCTCTCTCTCTCTCACAAACACACCCCCGCTCTCTCTCTCTCTCACAAACGCGCCCCCGTCTCTCTCTCACACACACACGCCCCCGTCTCTCTCTCACACACACAACCCCGTCTCTCTCTCTCTCTCACACACACGCCTCCGTCTCTCTCTCTCTCTTCTCACACACACCCCCCTCTCTCTCTCTCACACACACCCCTGTCTCTCTCTCTCTCTCTCACACACACACCCCCGCTCTCTCTCACATACACACCCCCATCTCTCTCTCTCTCTCTCACACACACACACCCCCCCGTCTCTCTCTCTCTCACACACACACACCCCCTGTCTCTCTCTCTCTCACATACACCCCCCCGTCTCTCTCTCTCACACACACACACCCCCCCGTCTCTCTCTCTCTCTCACACCCCTGTCTTTCTCTCTCTCTCACACACACACCCCCATCTCTCTCTCTCTCACACACACACACACCCCCGTCTCTCTCTCTCACACAAAAACACGCACCCGTCTCTCTCTCTCTCACACACACACACGCCCGTCTCTCTCTCTCTCTTTCTCTCTCACACACACGCCCCCGTCTCTCTCTCTCTCACACACACGCCCCCGTCTCTCTCTCTCACACACACACACGCCCCCATCTCTCTCTCTCTCACACACACACACGCCCCCATCGCTCTCTCTCACACACACACACACGCCCCCGTCTCTCTCTCTCACACACACACACCCCCGTCTATCTCTCTCTCACACACACAACCCCGTCTATCTACACACACACACCCCCGCCTCTCTCTCTCTCTCACACACACACGCCCCTCTCTCTGTCTCTCTCTCTCACACACAAGTCCCCACTCGCTCGCTCTCTCACACACACAGGCCCCCGCCTCTCTCTCTCTCTCACACACACACACCCTTCTCTCTCTCTCTCTCACACACACAACCCCGTCTCTCTCTCTCTCTCTCACACACACGCCCCCGTCTGTCTCTCTCTCTCACACGCACACACCCGCGCTCTCTCTCTCTCACACACACACTCCCGTCTCTCTCTCTCTCTCACACACACACACACCCCCATCTCTCTCTCTCACACACACACCCCCATCTCTCTCTCTCTCTCTCTCACACACACACCCCCGTCTCTCTCTCTCACACACACACCCCTGTCTCTATCTCTCTCACACACACACCACCATCTCTCTCTCTCTCTCACACACATACTCCCCCGTCTCTCTCTCTCTCACTCATACACACGCCCCCGTCTCTCTCTCTCACACACACACACCCCTGCCTCTCTCTCTCACACACACACGCCCCTATCTCTCTCTCTCTCTCACAGACACGCACACCCCCGTCTCTCTCTCTCTCACACACACACCCCCGTCTCTCTCTCTCTCACACACACACACCCCCGTCTCTCTCTCATACACATACACACGCCCACTCTCTCTCTCATACACACACACACGCCCACGTCTCTCTCTCATACACACACACACGCCCACGTCTCCCTCTCATACACACGCCCCGTCTCTCTCTCTCATAGACACACACAAGCCCCTGTCTCTCTCTCATATACACACACAAGCCCCCGTCTCTCTCTCACACACACACACAAGCCCCCGTCTCTCTCTCATACACACACACAAGCCCCCGTCTCTCTCTCATACACACACACAAGCCCCCGTCTCTCTCTCTCATACACACACACACACACCCCCGTCTCTCTCTTACACACACACACGCCCACGTCTCTCTCTCTCTCTCACACACACGCCCCCATCTCTCTCTCTCACACACACAAACCCGTCTCTCTCTCTCACACATACACCCCCGTCTCTCTCTCTCTCACACACACAACCCCGTCTCTCTCTCTCACACACACGCCCCCGTCTCTTTCTCTCTCTCTCACACACATGCCCCCGTCTCTCTCTCACTCACACACACACCCCCGCCTCTCTCTCTCTCACACACACAGGCCCCCGTCTCTCTCTCTCACTCTCTCACACACACACACGCCCCCGTCTCTCTCTCTCTCACATACACAACCCCGTGTCTCTCTCTCTCACACACACACCCCCACGTCTCTCTCTCTCTCTCTCACATACACAGCCCCATCTCTCTCTCTCACACACACACACCCCCGTCTCTCTGTCTCTCTCACACACACACCCCCGTCTCTCTCTCTCTCACACCCACACCCCCGTCTCTCTCTCTCTCACACACACACCCCCGTCTCTCTCTCTCTCACACAAACACACGCCCCCGTCTCTCTCTCTCACACACTCACACGCCCCCGTCTCTCTCTCTGACACACACACTCACCCGTCTCTCTCTCTCTCTCTCACGCACACGACCCCGTCTCTCTCTCTCTCTCTCTCTCTCACACACACAACCCCATCTCTCTCTCTCACACATACACGCCCGTCTCTCTCTCACACACACAACCCCGTCTCTCTCTCTCACACACACACGCCCCTGTCTCTGTCTCTCTCTCTCTCTACACACGTCCCTGCTCTCTCTGTCTCACACACACAGGCCCCCGCCTCTCTCTCTCTCTCACACACACACACACACCCGTCTCTCACTCTCTCTCACACACACAACCCCGTCTCTCTCTCTGTCTCACACACACGATCCCGTCTCTCTCTCTCTCTCTCACACACACACACATTCCCGCACTCTCTCTCTCACACACACACCCCCGTCTCTCTCTCTCTCACACACACACACCCCCGCCTCTCTCTCTCTCTCACACACACAGGCCCCCGTCTCTCTCTCTCTCTCTCTCTCTCACACAGGCCCCCGTCTGTCTCTCTCTCTCTCACACACACACGCCCCCGTCTCTCTCTCTCTCTCACACACACAACCCCGTCTCTCTCTCTCTCTCTCTCCCACACACACGCCCCTGTCTTATCTCTCTCTCTCTCTCTCACACACACATGGCCCCGCTCTCTCACACACACATGCCCCCGCCTCTCTCTCTCTCTCACACACACACACCCCCGTCTCTCTCTCACACACACAACCCCGTCTCTCTCTCTCTCTCTCACACACATCCCCGCTCTCTCTCTCTCTCTCTCCCACAAACACACCCCCGCTCTCTCTCTCTCACAAACGCGCCCCCGTCTCTCTCTCACACACACACGCCCCCGTCTCTCTCTCACAAACACAACCCCGTCTCTCTCTCTCTCTCTCACACACACGCCTCCGTCTCCTCTCTCTCTTCTCACACACACCCCTCTCTCTCTCTCTCACACACACCCCCGTCTCTCTCTCTCTCTCTCACACACACACCCCCGCTCTCTCTCTCACATACACACCCCCATCTCTCTCTCTCTCTCTCACACACACACACCCCCCGTCTCTCTCTCTCTCTCACACACACACACACCCCCCCGTCTCTCTCTCTCACACACACACACCCCCCCGTCTCTCTCTCTCTCTCTCACACCCCTGTCTTTCTCTCTCTCTCACACACACACCCCCGTCTCTCTCTCTCTCACACACACACACACCCCCGTCTCTCTCTCTCACACAAAAACACGCCCCCGTCTCTCTCTCTCTCACACACACACACGCCCGTCTCTCTCTCTCTTTCTCTCTCACACACACGCCCCCGTCTCTCTCTCTCTCACACACACGCCCCCGTCTCTCTCTCTCACACACACACACGCCCCCATCTCTCTCTCTCACACACACACACACGCCCCCGTCTCTCTCTCTCTCTCTCACACACACACACCCCCGTCTCTCTCTCTCTCACACACACGCCCCCCCTCTCTCTCTCACACACACGCCCCCGTCTCTCTCTCTCACACACACACACACCCCCGCCTCTCTCTCTCTCTCACACACACAGGCCCCCGCCTCTCTCTCTCTCTCACACACACACACACACCCGTCTCTCTCTCTCTCTCACACACACAACCCCGTCTCTCTCTCTCTCACACACACACACCCGCGCTCTCTCTTTCTCACACACACACACTCCCGTCTCTCTCTCTCTCACACACACACCCCTGTCTCTCTCTCTCTCACACACACACACAACCCCGTCTCTCTCTCTCACACACACACCCCCGTCTCTATCTCTCTCACACACACACCACCATCTCTCTCTCTCACACATACTCCCCCGTCTCTCTCTCTCTCACTCATACACACGCCCCCGTCTCTCTCACACACACACGCCCCCGTCTCTCTCTCTCTCACAGACACGCACGCCCCCGTCTCTCTCTCTCTCTCACACACACACACCCCCGCTCTCTCTCTCACACACACACCCCCATCTCTCTCTCTCACACACACACCCCCATCTCTCTCTCTCACACACACACACCCCCGCCTCTCTCTCTCTCACACACACACAGGCCCCCGTCTCTCTCTCTCTCTCTCTCTCACACACAGGCCCCCGTCTGTCTCTCTCTCTCACACACACACACGCCCCCGTCTCTCTCTCTCTCTCTCACACACACAACCCCGTCTCTCTCTCTCTCTCTCCCTCTCACACACACGCCCCTGTCTTATCTCTCTCTCTCTCTCTCTCACACACACACGGCCCCACTCTCTCACACACACATGCCCCCGCCTCTCTCTCTCTCTCACACACACACACCCCCGTCTCTCTCTCACACACACAACCCCGTCTCTCTCTCTCTCTCACACACATCCCCGCTCTCTCTCTCTCTCTCTCTCTCACAAACACACCCCCGCTCTCTCTCTCTCTCACAAACGCGCCCCCGTCTCTCTCTCACACACACACGCCCCCGTCTCTCTCTCACACACACAACCCCGTCTCTCTCTCTCTCTCACACACACGCCTCCGTCTCTCTCTCTCTCTTCTCACACACACCCCCCTCTCTCTCTCTCACACACACCCCTGTCTCTCTCTCTCTCTCTCACACACACACCCCCGCTCTCTCTCACATACACACCCCCATCTCTCTCTCTCTCTCTCACACACACACACCCCCCCGTCTCTCTCTCTCTCACACACACACACCCCCTGTCTCTCTCTCTCTCACATACACCCCCCCGTCTCTCTCTCTCACACACACACACCCCCCCGTCTCTCTCTCTCTCTCACACCCCTGTCTTTCTCTCTCTCTCACACACACACCCCCATCTCTCTCTCTCTCACACACACACACACCCCCGTCTCTCTCTCTCACACAAAAACACGCACCCGTCTCTCTCTCTCTCACACACACACACGCCCGTCTCTCTCTCTCTCTTTCTCTCTCACACACACGCCCCCGTCTCTCTCTCTCTCACACACACGCCCCCGTCTCTCTCTCTCACACACACACACGCCCCCATCTCTCTCTCTCTCACACACACACACGCCCCCATCGCTCTCTCTCACACACACACACACGCCCCCGTCTCTCTCTCTCACACACACACACCCCCGTCTATCTCTCTCTCACACACACAACCCCGTCTATCTACACACACACACCCCCGCCTCTCTCTCTCTCTCACACACACACGCCCCTCTCTCTGTCTCTCTCTCTCACACACAAGTCCCCACTCGCTCGCTCTCTCACACACACAGGCCCCCGCCTCTCTCTCTCTCTCACACACACACACCCTTCTCTCTCTCTCTCTCACACACACAACCCCGTCTCTCTCTCTCTCTCTCACACACACGCCCCCGTCTGTCTCTCTCTCTCACACGCACACACCCGCGCTCTCTCTCTCTCACACACACACTCCCGTCTCTCTCTCTCTCTCACACACACACACACCCCCATCTCTCTCTCTCACACACACACCCCCATCTCTCTCTCTCTCTCTCTCACACACACACCCCCGTCTCTCTCTCTCACACACACACCCCTGTCTCTATCTCTCTCACACACACACCACCATCTCTCTCTCTCTCTCACACACATACTCCCCCGTCTCTCTCTCTCTCACTCATACACACGCCCCCGTCTCTCTCTCTCACACACACACACCCCTGCCTCTCTCTCTCACACACACACGCCCCTATCTCTCTCTCTCTCTCACAGACACGCACACCCCCGTCTCTCTCTCTCTCACACACACACACCCCCGTCTCTCTCTCTCTCACACACACACACCCCCGTCTCTCTCTCATACACATACACACGCCCACTCTCTCTCTCATACACACACACACGCCCACGTCTCTCTCTCATACACACACACACGCCCACGTCTCCCTCTCATACACACGCCCCGTCTCTCTCTCTCATAGACACACACAAGCCCCTGTCTCTCTCTCATATACACACACAAGCCCCCGTCTCTCTCTCACACACACACACAAGCCCCCGTCTCTCTCTCATACACACACACAAGCCCCCGTCTCTCTCTCATACACACACACAAGCCCCCGTCTCTCTCTCTCATACACACACACACACACCCCCGTCTCTCTCTTACACACACACACGCCCACGTCTCTCTCTCTCTCTCACACACACGCCCCCATCTCTCTCTCTCACACACACAAACCCGTCTCTCTCTCTCACACATACACCCCCGTCTCTCTCTCTCTCACACACACAACCCCGTCTCTCTCTCTCACACACACGCCCCCGTCTCTTTCTCTCTCTCTCACACACATGCCCCCGTCTCTCTCTCACTCACACACACACCCCCCGCCTCTCTCTCTCTCACACACACAGGCCCCCGTCTCTCTCTCTCACTCTCTCACACACACACACGCCCCCGTCTCTCTCTCTCTCACATACACAACCCCGTGTCTCTCTCTCTCACACACACACCCCCACGTCTCTCTCTCTCTCTCTCACATACACAGCCCCATCTCTCTCTCTCACACACACACACCCCCGTCTCTCTGTCTCTCTCACACACACACCCCCGTCTCTCTCTCTCTCACACCCACACCCCCGTCTCTCTCTCTCTCACACACACACCCCCGTCTCTCTCTCTCTCACACAAACACACGCCCCCGTCTCTCTCTCTCACACACTCACACGCCCCCGTCTCTCTCTCTGACACACACACTCACCCGTCTCTCTCTCTCTCTCTCACGCACACGACCCCGTCTCTCTCTCTCTCTCTCTCTCTCACACACACAACCCCATCTCTCTCTCTCACACATACACGCCCGTCTCTCTCTCACACACACAACCCCGTCTCTCTCTCTCACACACACACGCCCCTGTCTCTGTCTCTCTCTCTCTCTACACACGTCCCTGCTCTCTCTGTCTCACACACACAGGCCCCCGCCTCTCTCTCTCTCTCACACACACACACACACCCGTCTCTCACTCTCTCTCACACACACAACCCCGTCTCTCTCTCTGTCTCACACACACGATCCCGTCTCTCTCTCTCTCTCTCACACACACACACATTCCCGCACTCTCTCTCTCACACACACACCCCCGTCTCTCTCTCTCTCACACACACACACCCCCGCCTCTCTCTCTCTCTCACACACACAGGCCCCCGTCTCTCTCTCTCTCTCTCTCACACAGGCCCCCGTCTGTCTCTCTCTCTCTCACACACACACGCCCCCGTCTCTCTCTCTCTCTCACACACACAACCCCGTCTCTCTCTCTCTCTCTCTCCCACACACACGCCCCTGTCTTATCTCTCTCTCTCTCTCTCACACACACATGGCCCCGCTCTCTCACACACACATGCCCCCGCCTCTCTCTCTCTCTCACACACACACACCCCCGTCTCTCTCTCACACACACAACCCCGTCTCTCTCTCTCTCTCTCACACACATCCCCGCTCTCTCTCTCTCTCTCTCTCACAAACACACCCCCGCTCTCTCTCTCTCACAAACGCGCCCCCGTCTCTCTCTCACACACACACGCCCCCGTCTCTCTCTCACAAACACAACCCCGTCTCTCTCTCTCTCTCACACACACGCCTCCGTCTCCTCTCTCTCTTCTCACACACACCCCCCTCTCTCTCTCTCACACACACCCCCCGTCTCTCTCTCTCTCTCTCACACACACACCCCCGCTCTCTCTCTCACATACACACCCCCATCTCTCTCTCTCTCTCTCACACACACACACCCCCCGTCTCTCTCTCTCTCTCACACACACACACACCCCCCCCGTCTCTCTCTCTCACACACACACCCCCCCCCGTCTCTCTCTCTCTCTCTCACACCCCTGTCTTTCTCTCTCTCTCACACACACACCCCCGTCTCTCTCTCTCTCACACACACACACACCCCCGTCTCTCTCTCTCACACAAAAACACGCCCCCGTCTCTCTCTCTCTCACACACACACACGCCCGTCTCTCTCTCTCTCTTTCTCTCTCACACACACGCCCCCGTCTCTCTCTCTCTCACACACACGCCCCCGTCTCTCTCTCTCACACACACACACGCCCCCATCTCTCTCTCTCACACACACACACACGCCCCCGTCTCTCTCTCTCTCTCTCACACACACACACCCCCGTCTCTCTCTCTCTCACACACACGCCCCCCCTCTCTCTCTCACACACACGCCCCCCGTCTCTCTCTCTCACACACACACACACCCCCCGCCTCTCTCTCTCTCTCACACACACAGGCCCCCGCCTCTCTCTCTCTCTCACACACACACACACACACCCGTCTCTCTCTCTCTCTCACACACACAACCCCGTCTCTCTCTCTCTCACACACACACACCCGCGCTCTCTCTTTCTCACACACACACACTCCCGTCTCTCTCTCTCTCACACACACACCCCTGTCTCTCTCTCTCTCACACACACACACAACCCCGTCTCTCTCTCTCACACACACACCCCCGTCTCTATCTCTCTCACACACACACCACCATCTCTCTCTCTCACACATACTCCCCCGTCTCTCTCTCTCTCACTCATACACACGCCCCCGTCTCTCTCACACACACACGCCCCCGTCTCTCTCTCTCTCACAGACACGCACGCCCCCGTCTCTCTCTCTCTCTCACACACACACAACCCCGTCTCTCTCTCTCACACACAAACACGCCCCCGTCTCTCTCTCTCTCTCTCACACACACGCCCCCGTCTCTCTCTCTCACACACACACACGCCCCCATCGCTCTCTCTCACACACACACACACGCCCCTGTCTCTCTCTCTCTCACACACACACCCCCCCGTCTATCTCTCTCTCACACACACAACCCCGTCTATCTACACACACACACCCCCGCCTCTCTCTCTCTCACACACACACACGCCCCTCTCTCTGTCTCTCTCTCTCACACACAAGTCCCCACTCGCTCGCTCTCTCACACACACAGGCCCCCGCCTCTCTCTCTCTCTCACACACACAACCCCGTCTCTCTCTCTCTCTCTCACACACACGCCCCCGTCTGTCTCTCTCTCTCACACGCACACACCCGCGCTCTCTCTCTCTCACACACACACTCCCGTCTCTCTCTCTCTCACACACACACACACCCCCATCTCTCTCTCTCACACACACACCCCCCATCTCTCTCTCTCTCTCTCTCTCACACACACACCCCCCGTCTTCTCTCTCTCACACACACACACAACCCCGTCTCTCTCTCTCACACACACACCCCCGTCTCTATCTCTCTCACACACACACCACCATCTCTCTCCCTCTCTCACACATACTCCCCCGTCTCTCTCTCTCTCACTCATACACACGCCCCCGTCTCTCTCTCACACACACACACCCCTGCCTCTCTCTCTCACACACACACGCCCCTGTCTCTCTCTCTCTCTCACAGACACGCACGCCCCCCGTCTCTCTCTCTCACGCACACACAACCCCGTCTCTCTCTCTCTCTCACACACACAACCCCCGTCTCTCTCTCTCTCACACACACACTCCCGTCTCTCTCTCCCTCTCTCACACACACACACCCCTGTCTCTCTCTCTCACACACACCCCCCCGTCTCTCTCTCTCACACACACACACCCCCCGTCTCTCTCTCATACACATACACACGCCCACTCTCTCTCTCATACACACACACACGCCCACGTCTCTCTCTCATACACACACACACGCCCACGTCTCCCTCTCATACACACGCCCCGTCTCTCTCTCATATACACACACAAGCCCCCGTCTCTCTCTCACACACACACACAAGCCCCCGTCTCTCTCTCATACACACACACAAGCCCCCGTCTCTCTCGTACACACACACAAGCCCCCGTCTCTCTCTCATACACACACACAAGCCCCCGTCTCTCTCTCATACACACACACAAGCCCCCGTCTCTCTCTCTCATACACACACACACACCCCCGTCTCTCTCTTACACACACACACGCCCACGTCTCTCTCTCTCTCTCTCTCTCACACACACACGCCCACGTCTCTCTCTCTCTCTCACACACATGCCCCCGTCTCTCTCTCATACATACACAAAAGCCCCTGTCTCTCTCATACACACACACAAGCCCCCGTCTCTCTCATACACACACAAGCCCCCGTCTCTCATACACACACACCCCCGTCTCTCTCTTACACACACACACACGCCCACGTCTCTCTCTCTCACATACACACACGCCCACGTCTCTCTCTCATACACACACACACGCCCCCGTCTCTCTCTCATACACACACACGCTCCTGTCTCTCTCTCATACACACACACACGCCCCCGTCTCTCTCTCACACACACACACACTCCCGTCTCTCTCACACACACACACACACACACACACACACCCACGTCTCTCTCTCATACACACACGCTCCTGTCTCTCTCTCATACACACACACATGCTCCTGTCTCTCTCTCATACACACACACACCCACGTCTCTCTCTCATACACACGCCCACATCTCTCTCTCATACACACGCCCACGTCTCTCTCTCATACACACACACACGCTCCTGTCTCTCACACACACACACGCCCCCGTCTCTCTCACACACACACACTCCCGTCTCTCTCTTACACACACACACACACACACACGTCTCTCTCTCTCACACACACACACGCCCCCGTCTCTCTCTCATACACACACGCTATGCCCCTCACGCGCACGTGCTCTGTCTCTCTTCCTTTTGCGAGCTCTGTCTGTGTCTCCCTTGATGCCCCCACTTGGTGCTCAGTCCCTACCAGATGATGAAGTTGCGTGACGATCTCATCCTCTTTCGCATCCTGCTTAATCCTCACATGCCTCTTCACCTCCGACTTGCCCGTGGCCGTCTTCCCCTTCGAGGGCTTCTGTTAAATGGAAACCAGGCTCAGTGAGACCCGTCACCCACACCCAGGCACCACCACCCCGCACCCAAGCCCATCCACATCCCTAACCCAGCTGCCAATTCAACCCCACACCTCACCCGCCCAACACAACTCACCCCATCCCTCACCCATCCCCCCAACACAACCCCACCCCTCACCCACCTCCCCAACTCAACCCCACCCCTCACCCACCTCCCCAACTCAACCCCACCACCCACCCACCTCCCCAACTCAACCCCATCACCCACCCACCTCCCCAACTCACCCCACCCCTCACCCATCCCCCCAACTCACCCCACCTCTCACCCATCCCAACTCATCGCCACCCCCTCACCCACCCCCCTCCAACTCTACCCCACCCCTTAGCCGCCCAACCCAACTCTACCCCACCCCTCACCCACCCCCCAACTCTACCCCACCCCCTCACCCATCCCAACTCCCCACCCCTCACCCATTCAACCCAACTCACCCCACCCCTCACCCATCCCCCCAACTCATCCCCACCCCTCACCCACCCCCACAACTCTACCCCACACCTCACCCATCCCCCCAACTCATCCCCACCCCTCACCCACCCCCACAACTCTACCCCCACCCCTCACCCACCCCCACAACTCTACCCCACCCCTCACCCACCACCCCCAACTTTACCCCACCCATCACCCACCCAACTCTACCCCACCCCTCACCCATCACGCCCGACTCAACCCCACCTCTGACCCACCGCCCCCAACTCGACCCCAACCCTCACCCACCCCCTCAACTCAACCCCACCCCTCATCCACCGCACCCAACACAACCCCACCCCTCACCCACCTCCCCAAATCAACCCCACCCCTCACCCACCTCCCCAACTCAACCCCACCCCTCACCCACCTCCTCAACTCAACCCCACCACCCACCCACCTCCTCAACTCAACCCCATCACCCACCCACCTCCCCAACTCAACCCCATCACCCACCCACCTCCCCAACTCAACCCCATCTCTCATCCTCCACCCCCCAACTCAACCCCACCCCTCATCCACCGCACCCAACACAACCCCACCCCTCACCCACCTCCCCAACTCAACCCCACCCCTCACCCACCTCCCCAACTCAACCCCACCCCAACTCAACCCCATCTCTCACCCTCACCCCCAACTCAACCGCACCCATCATCCACTCCCACAACTCAACCCCTCCCCTCACCCACCGGCCCCAACTCAACCCCACCCATCACCCACCGCACCCAACTCAACCCCACCCATCACCCACTGCCCCCAACTCAACACCACCCATCACCCACCGGCCCCAACTCAACCCCACCCATCACCCACCGCGCCCAACTCAACCTCACCCATCACCCACCGCACCCAACTCAACCTCATCCATCACCCACCGCCCCCAACTCAACCCCACCCATCACCCACCGCCCCCAACTCAACCCCACCCATCACCCACCGCGCCCAACTCAACCTCACCCATCACCCACCGCCCCCAACTCAACCCCACCCATCACCCACCGCCCCCAACTCAACCCCACCCATCACCCACCACCCCCAACTCAGCCCCACCCCTCACCCACCTCCCCAACTCTGCCCCACCCCTCACCCACCTCCCCAACTCTGCCCCACCCCTCACCCACCTCCCCAACTCTGCCCCACCCCTCACCCACCTCCCCAACTCAGCCCCACCCCTCACCCACCTCCCCAACTCAACCCCACCCCTCACCCAACCCAACGGATACCCATCTCTCACCCGCCACCCCCCAACGCAACCCCACCCATCAGCCACCCCCACAACTCAACCCCACTCCCAAATCAACCCCACCCCTCACCCACCTCCCCAACTCAACCCCACCCCGCACCCACCTCCCCAACTCAACCCCACCCCTCACCCACCTCCCCAACTCAACCCCACCCCTCACCCACCTCCCCAACTCAACCCCACCACCCACCCACCTCAACCCCATCTCTCACCCGCCACCCCCCAACTCAACCCCACCTCTCATCCACCGCACCCAACACAACCCCACTCCTCACCCACCTCCCCAACTCAACCCCACCCCTCACCCACCTCCCCAACTCAACCCCACCCCTCACCCACCGCGACTGAACCCCTCTCACCCTCCACCCAACTCAACCCCATCCATCATCCACCCCCACAACTCAACCCCACCCCTCATCCACCCCCAACTCAACCCCTCCCCTCACCCACTGCCCCCAACTCAACCCCACCCATCACCCACCGCCCCCAACTCAACCCCACCCAGCACCCACCCCCAACTCAACCCCACCCCTCACCCACTCCCCCAACTCTACCCCACCCCTTACCCACCCCCCAACTCTACCCCACCCCTCACCCATAACCCCCAACTCAACCCCACCCCTCAACCGCCCAGGTCCAACGCAAACCCACATCCCACGCAACCGCCCCCAACTCAAGCCCACCCCTCACCCTCCTCCAACTCAACCCCACCCCCCACCCACCGCCCCAACTCAACCCCACCCCCCACCCACCGCCCCAACTCAACCCCACCCCCCACCCACCGCCCCAACTCAACCCCACACCCCACCCACCGCCCCAACAGAATCCCACACCCCAACTCAACCCCACCCCTCACCCGCCGCCCCCAACTCAAGCCCACCCCTCACCCACTCGCAACTCAACCCCACCCCTCACCCACCCCACCCCAACTCATCCCCACCACCTCAACCATACCCCTCACCCACCGCCCCAAACTCGACCCCGCCCCTCACCCGCCACCCCCAACTCAATCCCACCCCGCACCCACCCGCAACTCAACCCCACCCCGCACCCACCCCACCTCATCCCCACCCCTCATCTCACCCACCACCTCAACCACACCCCTCACCCACCCCCCCAAACTCGACCCCGCCCCTCACCCACCCCGCCCAGCTCGACCCCACGCCTCACTCACCTCCCAACTCAACCCCACCCCTCACCCACCTCCCCAACGCAACCCCACCCCTCACCCACCTCAACTGAACCCCTCTCACCCGCCACCCAACTCAACCCCATCCATCATCCACCCCCACAACTCAACCCCACCCCGCATCCACCCCCAACTCAACCCCTCCCCTCACCCACTGCCCCCAACTCAACCCCACCCATCACCCACCGCCCCCAACTCAACCCCACCCATCACCCACCGCGCCCAACTCAACCCCACCCATCACTCACTGCCCCCAACCCCACCCCACTCATCACCCACCCCCAACTCAACCCCACCCCTCACCCACTCCCCCAACTCTACCCCACCCCTTACCCACCCCCAACTCTACCCCACCCCTCACCCATAACCCCCAACTCAACCCCACCCCTCACCCACCGCCCCGTCCAACTCAACCCCACCCCTCAACCGCCCAGTCCAACTCAAGCCCACATCCCACCCACCGCCCCAACTCAATCCCACCCCCCACCCACCGCCCCAACTCAACCCCACACCCCACCCACCGCCCCAACAGAATCCCACACCCCAACTCAACCCCACCCCTCACCCTCCTCCCCCAACTTAACCCCACACCCCACCCACCGCCCCCAACTCAACCCTACCCCTCACCCTCCCTGTCCAACTCAACCCCACCCCTCACCCATCCCCCATCTCAACCCCACACCCACCCCGCACCTCAACCCCACCCCGCACAACTTGGCTTGGCAGGGGTGGGGAGAGCTGGCGGTGTTGGGGTGGGCGCGGTGGGGTTGGGAGGGCTTGAGGTGGGTTTGTGGGGAGTGCTCGGAGTTGTGGGGGGGGGGGGGAGGTTTGGGCGTTGGGCTGTTTGCCAGGATCCAGAACCTCAAAATAAGAGGCAGGTCGTCGAGGGCCCACGTCAGGAAGCATTTCCTCACACGAGGGGGATTGGGAGCCAGGAGCCCTGTCCACCCGCACCCCAGCCTGCGAGGAGCCGTCGGTCCTGGGACTGGACGTCGATCAGAGCGACTGAGCCTGAGATGGTGAGGTCTCGAATGGTGAAGAGAGCGAGTGCTCAGGAGCTATTACGGCTGCATGGCCTCTTCCTGTTCCCAATGGATCCTTTCAAACTGGAAGCCGGGGGCGGGGGGGGGGGGGGGGGTGGTGGTCTCAGCCAACACTCCTTCGAGACTAAATGAGCTGCAAGCCTCACACCTCCTGCGCGGACTCTCTGTTCTACTCCCCCCACCACCCCCCCCCAACCCCCCACCCCACCGTCGCGAATTCCTCCTCACCTCCATCACCCCGTCCTCGTCCTTGATCCTACCCTCGCTATGGGAGGGGAGGAGGTTGGCAGCCCCGCATGTGTCCGCTGCCTCACCGCCCCCTCCCTGGCCAAGGAGGAGCAGCAGCCACAGTCAGGGTAGGGGGCTAAGGGTCAGCAAATAGCACAGCAACTCTCAAGGAGTTGGAATTAGTCAATGAGTGAGCGTTGGGCTCCTGTGGCCCTGCACCAGCCAGCCAATTGTGAGCGGCGATTAGGTGGCCGTGACCCGAGGGCTCTGGTTCCTTCTTTGACACACACGGGCAACTACAGGATTCCATAAGGCTCACTCCGGTCAAACAGATTTCCCATTAATTCCAAGCTCCAGGAGCAGGTCCGAAACCCACTCGACAGGAATGGGGGGGGGTGAGAATGCACTCTCGTCTCAGTGTCAAAGGGTCAAGGGTTTGAGCCCCCACTGCAGAGATTCAAGCCTCATAAACCAGGCTGAACCTCCGCCCAGCAGTGCCGAGGGAGCGCCGCACTGTCGGAAGGTCAGTGCCGAGGGAGCGCCGCACTGTGGGAGGGTCAGTGCCGAGGGAGCGCCCCACTGTGGGAGGGTCAGTGCCGAGGGAGCGCCCCACTGTCGGAGGGTCAGTGCTGAGGGAGCGCCGCACTGTGGGAGGGTCAGTGCTGAGGGAACGCCGCACTGTGGGAGGGTCAGTGCTGAGGGAACGCCGCACTGTCTGAGGGCCAGCTCCACCTTCCACCCATCTGATTGCCTCTCAGGTTTACAGAGTGGCCCAGTGTTCTCTGGCAGGCGCTTCAATAATGTGGAGACGAGAGACAGGGTTGCGAGGGAGAGGTCAGGGGTGAGTGAGGTTGGGGGAAGGTATAACAGCCGGTCGATCTCTGGAACCGTGCTGAATCAGGATATGACATAGGAGCCAGCAGGATAATTCACTGTCACATCCAGCAGCAGCAGCAGCTCCTGACGTCAGGCTAGTCCCCTGTCGCTGGGGAAGCCTGCTCTGCTGCATCTTAAACCACGTTAGGAACAGCCCCTCCCTGGGAAGTGTCTGACAGCTGGGATACTGTGGCTTTGAGCCTCCTCACTGGTCATCCTGCCCAGACCCATTCTGTCCCCCATCGCCCAGTCCCATTCCTCGCCCCCAGCGCCCGCTCCTTTGTTCAGGGCTGGCCCAATACCTGCTCTCTTACCTCGTCCTGGACTGAGAATCGCTGTCAGCCCCTCGCTCCACCCAACCCTCCCTCCCCTCACTGACCGTCCCACCCTCCCTCCCCCTCTCCACCCGACCCGCCCTCCCCCTCACTGACCGTCCCACCCTCCCTCCCCCTCTCCACCCGAACCTCCCTCCCCCTCACTGACCGTCCCACCCTCCCTCCCCCTCTCCACCCGACCCTCCCTCCCCCTCACTGCCTATCCCACCCTCCCTCCCCCTCTCCACCCGACCCTCCCTCCCCCTCACTGACCGTCCCACCCTCCCTCCCCCTCTCCACCCAAACCTCCCTCCCCCTCACTGACCGTCCCACCCTCCCTCCCCCTCTCCACCCGACCCTCCCTCCCCCTCACTGCCTATCCCACACTCCCTCCCCCTCTCCACCCGACCCTCCCTCCCTCCCCGCCCAACCCTCTCCCCCTCTCCGCCCTGACTTCCCTCCCCCTCTCCGCCCCGCCCTCCCTCCCCCTCTCTGCCGACTTCCATCCCCCTCCCCGCTCCGGACTCCCCTCCCCCCCACCGCTCCGCCCTCCCCCTCCCCCCCCCGCGCCCTCCCTCCCCCTCCCCCCCTGCCCTCCCTCCCCCTCCCCCCCTGCCCTCCCTCCCCCTCCCCCCTCCCCCGCCCTCCCTCCCCCTCCCCACACTCACTCCCCCTCCCCGTCCCACACTCCCTCCCCGCCCCGCACTCCCCCGCCCCGCACTCCCTCCCCCTCCCCGCCCCGCACTCCCCCTACCCGCACTCCCTCCCCCTCTGTCACCCCCCGTCTGTTTGCCCCCTACCCGTCTGTCACTCGGTGGGGACTTGGGATTGCTGGGAGAAGAATGGGTCTGGATTACGTGCCTCGAGTCTCTGCAGAGGGGACTCGAGCCCACAACCTGCTGTCTCAGAGACAAGGATGGGACTCTCTGGCACGGGCATCTTTGCAAATTTTGTTTGACGCTGCAGATTTGGGTCTTGGACATTCAGCTGCGGAGGGGCGCTTTTGCAATTTAACAGCCATTCTCTTCGAAGTAAGTTGATCTTTCGTTGGTGTTCTCAAACCCCATGGCGGACAAGGAACCACAGACCTGACATGACACCAATCAGCGGAGGAGTGCACCCACTCGAGGAGGCGCATGGCACCCCTGCCGCCACCCCCGGGGTTCTCCGTTCTACATGACCCTCAGACAGTGGTCACAGGGCAGGTGAGGCGAGAGTGACTGCTCTTGACGTCGAGGCAGCATTTGACCAAGTGTAGCATCAAGGAGCCCCAGCAAAACTGGAGTCAATGGGAATCAGGGGGAAAACTCTCCGCTGGTTGGGGTCATACCCAGCACAAAGGAACATGGTTGTGGTTGTTGGGGGGTCAGTCATCTCAGCTCCAGGACATCACTGCAGGAGTTCCTCAGGGTAGTGTCCTCGGCCCAACCATCTCCAGCTGCTTCATCGATGACCTTCCTCCCATCATAAGGTCAGAAGTGGGGATGTTCGCTGATGGTTGCACAATGTTCAGCACCATTTGCGACTCCTCAGATACTGAAGCAGTCCATGTCCAAATGCAGCAAGACCTGGACAATATCCAGGCTTGGGGCTGACAAGTGGTAAGTAACATTCACCTCACACAAGTGCCAGGCAATGACCATCTCCAACAAGAGAGAATCTAACCATCGCCCCTTGACGTTCAATGGCATTCCCATCACTGAATCCCCACTATCAACATCCTGGGGGTTACCATCGACCAGAAACTGAACTGGACCCAGCCATATAAATACTGTGGCTGCAAGAGCAGGTCAGAGGCTGGGAATCCTGCGGAGAGTTACTCACCTCCTGACTCCCCAAAGCCTGTCCCCCATCTACAAGGCACAAGTCAGGAGTGTGATGGGATACTCCCCACTTACCTGGATGAGTGCAGCTCCCACAACACTCGAGAAGCTCGACACCATCCAGCCTGTGATCGGCTCCCCATCCACAAACATTCACTCCCTCCACCACCGACGCACAGGGGCAGCAGTGTGTGTACCATCTACAAGATGCACTGCAGCAACTCGCCAAGGCTCCTTCGACAGCGCTGCCCAAACCCACCACCTCTACCACCTAGAAGGACAAGGGCAGCAGACACATGGGGAACACCACCACCTGCAAGTTCCCCTCCGAGCCACTCACCATCCCGACTTGGAAATATATCGGCCGTTCCTTCACTGTTGCTGGGTCCAAATCCTGGAACTCCGTTCCTAACAGCACGGTGGGTGTACCTACACCACACGGGACTGCAGCTCACCACCACCACCTTCTCAAGGGGCAATTAGGGATGGGCAATTAATGCTGGCCCAGCCAGCGATGCCCACATCCTCAGGAAGGCAAAAATATATATATTTCTTGGTAAACAGAGTTGAACTGGGGTCAAAGAACAGAGGGAACCTATCCAACAGATGCACAAATTATTAACAGTCATGACGCATGTCCATAGGCCGTGAGATACACGCGGTTCATTCTTGAGAGATAGAATTGAAATGTAGAGCAGCAATAATAAACCTGTGCAGAAAACGTGAATTGTTTTGGGCTCCGTGCTACAGAAGGAACACAGAGACAGAGGCACTGGGGAAGGTGTGAAAAAGATTAAAGAGGATGAACCCAGATCGGAGAGGTTATAACTATCGGGAAAGGTCGAACTAGCCGGGGCTCTTTACTCTGGAAAAGTGGAGGCTGAAGGGGTGGTTGGGGGGGGGGGGGTGGGGGGGGGGAGGATGACCTGATCGAGCTCTTTAAAATGAGGGGGGTTTCAATAGGGTCAACGTGGAGAAGATGTTTCCACTTGTGAGGGAGGGTGAGCGGAAAGGGGAGTGGGAAGGGGGGGGGCCATCAATATAAGACAGTCACTAATAAATCCAATCAGGGGAGAGAATTCAGGGGAAACGACTTTACCCAGAGAGCGGGGAGAATGTGGAACTCACTCCCACAGGGAGGGGGTGGATGTGAACAGGGTCGAGGTGTTTGGGTGGGGGTGAAGTAGTATCGAATTGTATATTTCTTTAGATGCCCAAAACCCATGAGCTACATAGAGGTGAGTGATGGAATGCACCCTTACTGCTGAGCTCAAGGCGGAAGGTATGCGGGGAGTCAATGATCCCTGTCTCGCCCTCGAACGGATTGGTTCCTGCTCCATGTTCACGGGCTCCTTCTGCCTCCCTCCAGTCAACCAAAACACTGTGAACAGGAAACAAGCAGCAAATCACAAGGCAGTCTGAATTTCACACACATATTGATGAATAATAGGGTCCCGATTAAACATGGTATCTCACAATGATATACCCGACACTGTAACACTCTGAAATACCCCACATCGTAACACTGATATATCCCACACCGTCACTGTAACACTCAGATATAGCCCAGTGCCCTCACTGTACCTCTGATATATCCCACACCCCTCACTGTAACACTGATATACCCCACACCCCTCACTGTAACACTCTGATATGCCCCTACGCCCCTCACTGTAACACTCTGCTTTACCCGACACCCCTCACTGTAACACTCTGATACACCCCACACCCTCACTGTAACACTGATATATCCCACGGCCCTCACTGTAACACTCTGATACACCCCACACCCCTCAATGTAACACTCTGATACACCCCACACCCCTCACTGGAACATTGATATATCCCACGGCCCTCACTGTAACACTCTGGTACACCCCACACCCCTCACTGTAAAACACTCTGGTACACCCCACACCCCTCACTGTAACACTGATATACCCCACATCCCTCACTGTAACACTCTGATATATCCCACTCTCCTCACTGTAACACATTGATATATCCCGCACCCCTCACTGTAACACTCTTATGTACCCCAAACCCCTCACTGTAATACTCTGATATACCCCACACCCCTCACTGTAACACACTGATATACCCGATACCCATACTTAAACACTCTGATATACCCCACACCCCTCACTGTAACACTCTGATATACCCCATACCCTCACTGTAACACTCTGATATAACCCACTCCCACACTGTAACACTCTGATATACCCCACACACACGGTGTAACACTCTGATATACCCCACAACCTTCACTGTAACACACTGATATACCCCATACCCACACGGTAACACTCTGATATACCCCACACCCCTCACTGTAACATACTGATATACCCCAGACCCAAACTGTAACACTCTGATATACCCCACACCGATCACTGTAACACCCGGATATACCCCATACCCACACTGTAACACTCTGATAAACCCCACACCCACACTGTAACACTCTGATATACCCCACAAACAACGTAACACACTGACATATCTCACAACCTCACTGTGACGCTCTGATATAACACACACCCCTCACTGTAACACTCTGATATATCCCACACCCCTCACTGTAACACTCTGATATATCCCACACCCCTCACTGTAACACTCTGGTACACCCCACACCCCTCACAGTAACATTCTGATATATCCCACACCCCTCACAGCAACACATTGATATATATCCCGCCCCCATCACTGTAACACTCATATGTACCCAACATCCCTCACTGTAATACTCTGATATACCCCACATCCCTCACTGTAACACACTGATATACCCCATACCCACACTGTAACACTGATATACCCCAGACCCATCACAGTAACACTCTGATATACCCCACACCCCTCACGTAACACTCGGATATAGCCCACACCCCTCACTGTAACACTCTGATATACCCCACACCACTCACTGTAACACACTAATATATCCCGCACCTGTCACAGTAACACTCTTATGTAACCCACCCCTCACTGTAACACTCTGATATACCCCACACACCTCACTGTCACACACTGATATACCCCATACCCACAGTGTAACACTCAGATATACCCCACACCCACACCGTAACACTCTGATATACCCCACACACACATTGTAACACTCTGACATATCTCACAATCTCACTGTGACGCTCTGATATACCCCATACCCTCACTGTAACACTCTGATATACCCACACCCACACTGTAACACTCTGACATAACCCACACCCCTCACTGTAACACTCTAACATATCCCACACCCCTCACTGTAACACTCTGATATTTCCCACAACCCTCACTGTAACACTCTGATATTTCCCACACCCCTCACTGTAACACTCTGGTACACCCCACATCCCTCACAGTAACTCTCTGATATATCCCAC